>VXBB01009682.1:133811-157522 GCA_013399915.1 Illadopsis cleaveri
GACCCTATTGAATCAGTCAATATAACTGGTATTCTAGAGTTGTTCTCAATTCAGGGCTTTCAGGTATTTGTAAATGAAGACAAAAGATTAAATTTTTACAGGGATCCTATCTTGTCTCAGCTTACTCCACCGTTGCATCTGTACAATGTTTTATATTATAACTGACTACCTCATAACAAAATTTAAAACAGGAATAACATTTTCTAAGGATTTCCTCATCCCAGGAAGTGTTAAATGACATGTGGCACAGGAAATATCTAGGGCTGTATTGTGAGCTTTTTTTGGGGGGGGGGATGTTAAAATTTTTTGAAACACACAAAGGATTCTTTAATATGGGATAATATTTTTTTTCATTTTTTAATGCATATTAACTTTTATTTCTTCCAAAGTTTCTTATATTGGTGCTAATGTCCTTTTTGGTGGGTTGGTTCTAAGACTCTGGAGAAGCAGAAATGGATTCAAAATTTCAGGGCTTCTTTTCTTCTCAGTTTGGATAAAGAAACACATTATAAATAGCAATAGCTGTGTGTCAGGCCTTAGGGTTTTGTGGGTTTTAAGGGTGGACATTGATGGCTTTTTTAAAACCAGGTTAGAAATTATTCCAGTAAAGACTCCTGCTGTGTCAGCGAATCTGGATAAAAGTAATCAGTACAAAATGATGTATGGGTTTCTTTTCTTTAATAAAAAACCCATACCAAACCAAACAAAGCCCCAAAAGAAAACAGAAGTTGAGAGCTCAATGTAAATAAGGAAAAGCTAGCAGCTGCTGCCAGGAATGAGTGGTTTAGGCTGCTTAAAGAATCACCAGCAAGGGATCAGCAAAAGTAGGTTTGATATAATTTTGCAAAAGCATGGCAAAGTTTGATGGCAAGGTTCACTCTACCGCTTACTATATAAATAAACCCCACAGACAAAAAATGGTTGAGGAGTAACCTACAAAGACTTTTGCTGAGGCCAGGGACACAAATGGATAAGGAGGGAAAAGAGTAAGGGATGCAATGGGGTAACAGATCCTCCTGTTGATTCCCAAGGTTCAGAGTGGATGCCCTTGCCAAACTTAGCCTCAGACTGGATCAGCAGTTTAGGTCTAAAGGATTTAGCATAATAATACCACAGAAAATCTTTTCCATATATAGTGAGGGGTACTATAGTGGCAGGTAAATTCAGATTTTTATCTTTTGTTTGATATAAGAAAGGGTAACAGGGCACTTCTATAGATACCTAGGTTTGAAAAACATCACATAATTGTTCACATTTTTTAGGTTGGGTGAATATTANCTCACCTTGAAGCCTTACTAGAACCTTTCAGACTTACGGTGTGGTTGGCAGTGTGATTGACAGGATCTATCTCAGGGAAAGACCACAGGGAATTGGGGATGGGGGGATTGAAGGGACAAACCATTACAAACAAATAACAATAACATACAGAATTTTAGAAAACCCTAAAATGTACACCGCAACACCAAAACCCACCAAACCCCACAAAAAGCCACCTATCTCAACAAGAGCTCAACAGATGAATTATTGCATGTTGCTCTCAGACCCTATTATGCAGGAAATAATGAACCCCAAAACAAATTATGGTTTTGTTTATTATGTTAATAAAAAACACGTCTTCTTTGCAGAAAGAAATCAAAACACCGGCTCTAAACTCATCAGATAACCGAGACCAAATGGACCACAAACAAGGTTATGGACCCTTGTTGCACTCTAATGCTCCCTTCCTCGTGCCACAGTCTAACTGTAAAACAAAGTTTTATCACACGCTAACAACTCTCCTCCTTTTTCTCAGGGTGTTAATAAGGTTTAATTAGCAAAATAACCATTTGCAGTAGAACTCCATTTCCCAGAATGGTTTTCTATTTACAAAGCAGTTTCTTTTCAATACCTGTCAAGATCCATATAACAGAGAACTTTCTTCTTGAACCTTTGTCAGGAAATGGATTTTAGGACCCTATTGAATCAGTCAATATAACTGGTATTCTAGAGTTGTTCTCAATTCAGGGCTTTCAGGTATTTGTAAATGAAGACAAAAGATTAAATTTTTACAGGGATCCTATCTTGTCTCAGCTTACTCCACCGTTGCATCTGTACAATGTTTTATATTATAACTGACTACCTCATAACAAAATTTAAAACAGGAATAACATTTTCTAAGGATTTCCTCATCCCAGGAAGTGTTAAATGACATGTGGCACAGGAAATATCTAGGGCTGTATTGTGAGCTTTTTTTTTGGGGGGGATGTTAAAATTTTTTGAAACACACAAAGGATTCTTTAATATGGGATAATATTTTTTTTCATTTTTTAATGTATATTAACTTTTATTTCTTCCAAAGTTTCTTATCTTGGTGCTAATGTCCTTTTTGGTGGGTTGGTTCTAAGACTCTGGAGAAGCAGAAATGGATTCAAAATTTCAGGGCTTCTTTTCTTCTCAGTTTGGATAAAGAAACACATTATAAATAGCAATAGCTGTGTGTCAGGCCTTAGGGTTTTGTGGGTTTTAAGGGTGGACATTGATGGCTTTTTTAAAACCAGGTTAGAAATTATTCCAGTAAAGACTCCTGCTGTGTCAGCGAATCTGGATAAAAGTAATCAGTACAAAATGATGTATGGGTTTCTTTTCTTTAATAAAAAACCCATACCAAACCAAACAAAGCCCCAAAAGAAAACAGAAGTTGAGAGCTCAATGTAAATAAGGAAAAGCTAGCAGCTGCTGCCAGGAATGAGTGGTTTAGGCTGCTTAAAGAATCACCAGCAAGGGATCAGCAAAAGTAAGTTTGATATAATTTTGCAAAAGCATGGCAAAGTTTGATGGCAAGGTTCACTCTACTGCTTACTATATAAATAAACCCCACAGACAAAAAATGGTTGAGGAGTAACCTACAAAGACTTTTGCTGAGACCAGGGACACAAATGGATAAGGAGGGAAAAGAGTAAGGGATGCAATGGGGTAACAGATCCTCCTGTTGATTCCCAAGGTTCAGAGTGGATGCCCTTGCCAAACTTAGCCTCAGACTGGATCAGCAGTTTAGGTCTAAAGGATTTAGCATAATAATACCACAGAAAATCTTTTCCATATATAGTGAGGGGTACTATAGTGGCAGGTAAATTCAGATTTTTATCTTTTGTTTGATATAAGAAAGGGTAACAGGGCACTTCTATAGATACCTAGGTTTGAAAAACATCACATAATTGTTCACATTTTTTAGGTTGGGTGAATATTACTAAGCAAGATACAGAATGCATAAAATCACCCTGTGGAAAACCTGAACAAGTGGGATAAACTTTATTATCCTACAGCTTCAGGGCAGAAGCTCAGGTCCTGCAGCGAGCTCTCTGCTGGCACACTCGCAGCCCCCAATGCTTTACATCAAAGGAGGTATCTGAAGGTGCAAGGGAAGGCCATTACTGGGGGCATTGTATCCAAGTTTTGGCAAGGCAGTTCAGCACATATTAGTGCTCCCTGGACTCTTTCCTTGGGCGAACTGTTGGATTAGATGACCTTGTGTGGACTATTTCACTCTCCTTTTCTTTGGTTCTGTATCATGCAGCTCACTGTAAGATTGTGCAGTCTGTGCTGTCAAGAAAAAAATATCCATGTTGATATTTTTCCTGCAGGTAAAGGACAAGAGCATCTGGCAAAGCAATGTTTTATAAAGCTGTACTTGACCACTAACCTGTTGTGTTAAGGACATTTGAATAGTCTTCCATATTGAAAAACCAGCAAGATTTTAACACCGCTGTAGATAAATATCGTAAATCTTGAAATGAAAGTGTATGTTTCTTTCACACATTCCCACTTTTATGCTTCAATTTATCCCAGCCTACCTGAAGTGTTTTTACTGAAATTAGATCTGTTGCTAGCATAAAATTATAGCTGTTCTATTTCTGTGATATACATATTAAAAAAAGAAATAGAAATGTATCTGGTTATACTTAGCATTGGATATTTTTAGTATTGTTTTCTAATCTTGCTGTGGAAATCTAATGCAATATAGAACATAAGAGATCACATTACTGTACTTATAGCTATAATATAAGCAATCAGGAATTAAAAAAAACAACAACAAACAATAATGGATATTAAAAATCTAATTATTTGTGGGTTTTAGAGCATAGTATTTGTTTTACAATACAACCATGAATATGGCACATTTGTGTAACACATTCTGTTTATTGAAAAACAAATCCAAGATGAGATAATTTTAACTGCATACGGTATCATGGGAACAGGAAATTTGTGGCAAAACACCAGGAAAAAAAAAATCACAGTAATGAATGAAAAAAATCAGTAGCTGAGAAACTTACAGCAAAGGACCCATTTGTTCTTTAGGATTGTTATGCTAATTTTTGAGACTTGCTGGAGCAGCAAAGTAGAGATTTTAGGACGAAGGCATCAATTACCAAATACTAATGCTATAAAGATATCATTAGCTTCTCAAGGTAATTTCAAAAACTCATTCATACCCTACTTTTCAAGCGCTGCAGTTTTACTTGAACTCTGTAAGCGGTAAAACTCTTGAAAAGTCAATAAAACTTAATAGTTTCTTTAGGAAAACAAAAGTGGTTTCCTTGGGAAAGATTATGTACTAATCTTTCACTAATTTGAAAAAAGAAAATAAACTATCTAGAGGCCCCCAAATAAGACCCAGAACTGAGATATTAGACTACTGATGTATTATTTTTAAGGAAGTGTGTGCCTGGATACATTTTAAGCCTTACTAAGCACTTCTTACCTGAGTTTACGTTTGCAGCTATTCACTGCCAAAATAAGGCAGTGTGTGAATAAAACTCAAAACTATTGACTTTTAGTAACTTATTTTGACAAAAAATATATTTCTCAATATAAGTCACATAACTGCATTAAGTCAGAATCCCAAATTATTACAGGGGAAATGATGGGGTGAGGGAGAGACACTGAGTCTAATGAAAATATTCCATCAGGAAAGCAAAGAAATATTTTTGCCTTAACATTTCACTTTATACATTGATCTATAATGAAACAGTCCTGCTATAATGAAATACTCCTGCTTCTTACTTTCCTTCATTTTGTCAAAACTTAATACATAGATGGAAGTGCTGCGATACTTGTGAATGTATGGTCAGGACTATTTTCTTTCCATTTTAGTTCTAAATTAAAAATCTGAAATCAGGCCATTATCACCCATTGAATTCTCAGGCATAGTTTATAGAAACAGGTGTTGGGGGTTTTGTTGGGTTTTTGTTTGTTTTGTTTTGTTTTCCCAGAGACTTCTCTTTCTCTTCTCACAGCCATACTTCTTTTAGCATCCCCCAAAGCAACAGCTCTCTCAATTCTTCTTGCAGTGCCAACTCTACTTGGGATGTCCTGTGCAGGGCCAGGAGTTGAGCTCAATGATACCTTTGGATCCCTTCCAACTCTGAATATTCTGTGATTCTATGATTCTGTCTACGTACTGTCTAAAGCTAAAGAACTACTTAACTTAAATACATAATACATAGTTTGATACTGCAAAAAATTTACAGTAAATTTAAGTAAGTAAACATTTTATTTCAAAATATAGGACCAAAATGGTTAGAAGTTTCAATAGAAATTACTCTAAACTTATGTGACAGATTTAAAGAACAGATTTCTTGTGAGATAAAATTCATAAATATATAATGTGACAAAATCCTGCCTTGCTACCCAAGGTGTTTTTTAAATTATTAGCAATTACCAATGTATACACAGCTGAAATATTTTTAAAACAATTGTTTTGCATATATCATCTACCTGGCTTTGTGGTATTAAAAAATAAGCAATGAGATACACATGCAACACGTGGAGATGGTGGGTAGGTTGAAAGAATTGGCCTTAGAAAACAGACCTTTTTTGTGCTATAAGTGCAAATGACATTATTTGGAGCTAGACATAAAAACAACAGCCTTCTCAGCAACTGCTGGTGAATTGAGAAAACCTCTGATGGCAAAGGCTGATGATTCTCTTTCTGTTCCCTAACTGCTTGCATCACAAAAGATACCAAGAACAGGATGCTGAGAACATTTTGTATTGCCTGATCCTTCCACTGTATCCTGGCAGAGTGGGTGCATGTATAAAATCCATGTTTCACAGACTGATCTGCATATGTGCTTTGAGTGGGAGCTGAGCCTTGCTGTGTTACATGGTGAGTTCCTCTTTCACCTGTTGCCTTGTAGAAGGTACAGAAGGAGCATGGTTCCATTTACAAACAGAAAATGCTTTATTGCCTATTTTTGCTTATTCCCTCCCCCCCACTGTTTCTTTTGGGGCTCTCCTACAGCTGCTGCTTTGCTTCATAATCTCACTTCAAGTATGCAGACTCTCGAAGGTCACTTAAGAGCAGCATTACTTTTGTATGCACTTTGGTCTCAAAAACAAGTCTGCACAGTTTTCATGAACTAGGTTCTGGCTCACCCTCCAGCTTTTTAAATAAGATTTTTTTATTCCAAGAGAAAAATGGACATTTTACTGCTCTCCCTCCTCCCTCTTAAGAGAAGCTTAAGAAATGCTTTTTATAAGACTGCTTTATTGCTACTGTGTAGAGTTAAAGTTTAAAAGCAAATGTAATAAACCACCATCACCAAATGGCCTCTATTATATAATAACTTTAGTTTACTCTGACTCTCTGAGGAGCTGAGCAGTCTGAACAATGTTATTTTCTGATATATTATCAGAAGAAAAGAAACTGTGGTTTTCATGCAGAATAATGAAAGAAATAGGCCATGGCTAAATCAGAAATGAAATATTGCAGAAAATAGTGGTATATAGAAGATATTAATGCAGCAGATTTATTTCAGAGTTGGAGTAGCTAATATTCTTCACCTTGGTTCCACTAGGTAACAAGGAAAAAGGCACTGATATTTTCAAATACCAAGCATCCAGTAAACTCATGCAAGCAGACAGGAAAACACAGATTGTAATTTTGAATTGAGTTCTGTTTCTTTTTCAAGAAAATAGCACCATACAAAGATAAACGTTGGGAGAAACATCACGGTCTTATGAAGACAATGGATAACTTATGGCTGATGAAGCCTTGGTAGTTAGGAAAGACAGCCTGTGAGAGACAAGCTTTTAATGGATTGAATATAAGAAGAAAAAATTAGCAACAAACAATTTCACCCTGTAAAAAGCTGTCCTAAGAACAAAAGAGAACATTCATTAGCACACAACACAATGTGCTAAAAAGATGTGAAAGCAGGAAGAGGACAGGTATAACAGAGATAAGGGTATACTGGATTTGGCATCACCCACGTTCAGAGCAATAAAAGAGGTATGTGGGAGGACCAGATGCATCAAGGTTTGTAATATACATTGATTGTCCCAGCACCAGAGAAGGCAGTCACAAAGTGCTCAAAGTAAACCACTTTTGTAAGTGTACTAGGCAGGAATATAGGAAATTAAAGAGCCTACAATTTTGCAAAAGCTCCTAGCAGAGAATTTAGAAATAGTACAACATTTCTTTATAGCTACAGTAAAGGATCAAGAAAGAGTACTAAAAAAGTATTTATATTCAAATATGATACAAGAGAACAAGCCTATCGAGAAAAAGGGGGTTTTTGCCATGATAATGTTGATATCTTTTGCATCATTAGAGCTATAGGAAGCGTGTATTAGCAAGTACATAATAGAAACATACAAAATCTAGATTTTTAACAAATACTTTTACAAAACAAATAACAGGTTGTAAAATCATTGCATCTTATTCAAAACAAGATAAGAAAAGACCTTTTTAATATGACTAAATGCTTCAGAGCAGAGAATACAAACTTCATTAAGATGCCTACAGGCACACCATATGACCAAGGCTCATGTGTGTGCAGTTCGAGGACTGTGCACTGCTACAACTGCCATTAGCAAAATATCTAGAGGGAAGAAAAAAACCCTTCAGACCGTGGCATACTTGAATATAATGACAAAGGTGGTGAGCTCAGTGCAATGTATTGACTCAATTACTGCACTGAAAATTGGAGAGACTGTTCTGATACAGTGTGTTAGCCTTTAAGACCTAGAAAGGAAGTGACCTGCTCCAGATGATGTAATCATTTTGCTCTACCAGCCTCATACATTCTATGCACTGTGTTCAACCTTAACTTGGCTGATTACCTTGATTAGGTCCAAAAAAAGTCTAAATCTTGAACAATGAGGCAAAATGTACAAAAGAGAAAGATGTGAATTTTTAGAGAAAAGCTTTTGAAAACAATTCATAATGGATGTTTTGATATGACAGTACACTCATTTATTTTTTCATATTTTAAAAAACCTGCAAGTTTAAAAAAAAAAAAAAAAAGAAAAAAAAAGAAAAAAGCCAAAGGAATATTGGAGAAAGGAGTGCAATAGTACTTTGGTCATGCCTAATAGAAATTGGCAATTAACACACTGTAATATTAAAGAAGCCAGAATCCACTTAGCAACATGCTAGTCAGAAGTGTAGTGAGTCATATTAATCACTAAATGTGGTATTTGCAACAAACTATTCCCCAAACAGACCCTGCTTCTACAGGTCTTCAGCTGTGTGCATTTTAGTGAGTTGAAGTCTCAAATAAATAATGATTCTGTGACAGTCTGTTGTGGTCTGAGATTTAAATCAGGAACCCAGGAGTTAATTAGAGGCAAGAACTACATTAGAGGCATGTAAAGTCTATCACAGAATTGGAAATGATGCCAGTAGGGTGACAGCCTGTGAGTGCAGTGCCTTCTGTATCTGGAGTGAGGGTGCTGTGTCCACAGGTTCCCCTTGATTGGGTGCCTTGTAGTAGACCTCACCCACAAGGTTGATTTTGCCTAAATTACTGTCCACTCTGTTTGGTTTTTCTCCTGTGACAAGTGTTCCATCTATTCAATGATGACACCAAGCCATCACTGACTGTGGTGTGCTCATATCCCACAAAGCCAACACTGTCCTAGGCTGCACCAGAGCCCTGAGGGCAGCACAGTGAGAGAGGGGATTCTACCCCTCTGCTCTGCTCTCATGAGACCCCACCTGCAGTGCTGCATCCACCTCTGGGATCCTCAGGACGGGAAATATATGGATCTATTGGAGCAGGTCCAGAGGAGGCCACAAAGATGGTCAGAGGTCTGAAACACATTCCTTATGAAGACAGGCTGAGTGAGTTGGGACACCTCAGCCTGCAGAAGAGATAGTTCTGGTGAGACCTTATTAGCAGCATTTTGGTACCTAAAGGGGGTTTATAGGAAAGATCAGAACAAACATTTTAGCAGGAGCTGTTGTGGTAGGACAAGGGGTAATGTTTTTTAAAGCAAAAGATAGTAGACTCAGACTAGATATAAAGAAATTCTTTACAATGAGTGTGGTGAAACACTAGACCAGGTTGCCCAGAGTGGTGCTGGATGCCCCATCCCTGAAAACATTCAAGGTCAGTTTTGATGGGGCTCTGAGCAAGCTGATCTTGTTGAAGATACCCCTGCTCATTGTAGGAGAAGAGCTGGATTAGACCCTTCCAATGCAAAGCATTCAATGATTCTATGGAAATGACAAATATTTAGTTGCAATGTTTGGAACAAAGACTTAACGGTGTAATTACTGCTTGTAATCACTGCTTGTTATGCTGATCCAAAAAATAAAGAAAATGTAAGTCAATTAATTTGTACAGAATCCATATTCCAGAGAGAAGACACAGCTCAGTTTCTGCCTCTTTACACATGGTCTCCGCACATCCTGTTGGTACAAGAAAGTACAAATCTCACTCCTGAGAGTGAAGACACCAACACATCCTAATGCTTCTAGCACACATGAGTATTAATTTTGGCACCTACAATTTTAGCATATAGATAGCAGGCACACTGTCAGATCAGATAACTGGTGCCTAAAAAGGAGCCATGGCTATTAGTCTGACTTGGTTCCTGAATGATGTCCACCTACCAAACTAACTTCCTGAGACTACCACATGCATTAAACAGCAAAGCAGGCATGTACGGTTAGAGAGAAAACACATTTAAGTTATAAGTTTTTGCAAGTTTGGAGTCATGGCTTTTCAATATTCATGAATCCTACAGCTAATACTCACTGGGCAGCTCCTTGAGCAAGCTGCTTTTCAAGCTTTGCATAGATTTCAGCAGTAAGAAAGCAATCAATCCTTAAGAAGATGGTGTTTGCTGCATTTCCTGGACAGTAAAAGTGATGCTTAGTAGGCTTTTCCCAGCTAACCACATCCTGGGCTGCTTTCTAGGGCCCAAGGCTCGTAATTTCCCATCCTTTCTGCCCTTGTCTTATTTTATTGCATCCTAGTGAATTTCATTGGAGAAAACAATATCCTGCACTTGTTATGTGCAGGTTTGAGTTTGAACAATAGGGTACAACGTGGATAATTTTATAATTCTTGTATTATTACAGACCTGGAAAGAACCAAGTCTTCAGACTTCCAGTAAGTCTTTCTCTGTTGAAAGCCAGAGGAAATTGGTATAATTTGGGAAGAAATACTGTGGTTTCTTGAAACACCAAATGTTTATTTAATCAGTTACCAGGGAGAATATGATTCTTTCCAAGAAAGGTGCATTGTGTTTTACACAATTTGTAATAACATAGCTACCTTTCTGTCTGAGCTCCTGCATGCTTTAGTATGACTTTAAGCACATTTAGGCTTAACTGGCAAAATACAGATTTTTTTGCTCCAGGTCACTCAATAAAGATTACACTCCTACATATTGTTCTGTGTCAGAGTTGTTTGTGCCTGCCTGTTTCACAACAGATGGCTGCATTTCAGTAGTTTTATATAGAAGATGTATATGGAAGGTTGAAAAAAACATTTGTTTTAATTCAACTTCTTCCAGCTGCTTCTATGCTTTAGTTCTATCCATTGAGCTTGATGTCATGCAAGTGAATTTTTTAAATAGAACTTTGCAAATTTTTTTCTGTTCATTTTGGATCAAGATTTATTTGGAATGATTGTACAGAGAGTATAAATTGAGTATGCTTCGTTTTGTAACATAACACGCATTGTTTCATGGGGTATTGCAATCTGTGAAATACAACAAGGAATAAGATACCTTAAAATATAGTCTCTAGGTTTTCAGGGTGAAAGAGCACTTGCACTTCTGAGAAGAGAGCCTTAACCTCTGCTTCCAAGCTTTGAGTGAGCATTTCTCATGCTGGTTCACCTTTTCAGAGCTTTTATCCTTCCTGTATTGCAAGGATATGAGTAAGACACATCGCAGATTTTTTTTTTTTTCATGAAATACATAAGTAAACATATGGTTATTCAATTCACAGATATAAGAGTATTTTCAGTGGTCTTTTAAGTCTAGATCATCAAAGGTTTCTTATTGGCTTTTCCAGTAAGCATTGATTTAAAATGCTACTTTATGGGTTTGGCTTCAGTGATTTAGTAATTTTCTTTTGCTTTGCCCTTGTGCTTTGTGACAGAGAAGAGCTGGTCTGGCTTCCTCCGGGTTTTTGTCACCCAAGATTCATTGATGACACACCTAAGGACTAATAAGGAAGCGATGTAAAGTCACAAAGCTAAAGAACAGAAGGAATCATGACCAAGTATAACAAACGCATCCTCTGAAAAAATAGGAAAACAGGCTTGAGCAACATCTTTTAAACTTTGCCCCTCTTCCCTGTTTTAGAACAGGGTGAATCCCAAACCCACTTAACAGCTGCACATCTGGGCAACTCATCAGAAATACGGTTTTCTGGTTGGTATTTATAAAGCGGTTTGTATTACTAGAGGCGCAAGTACAGAACGCTGGATAGAGGATACCGCTGTTTGGGGGAAGGAAAAAAGAAAATAAAATCGCGTTTGCACCCTTATGAACACAAGATCTGCCTTTCTCTGTAAGATCTGACAGGGACGGAAAGGACGTCCTAGATCCCCGACCCCTCTCACAGATCCTGCGGCCCTGGGGAGGTCTCCAAAGGGGACTCGTGTGTCGGAAGGGTCGCTGTAGGGGCTGAAGGGCTCTACGATTCTCGCTGGTCCAGGCACAGCCGCGCTACCGCTCAGCTCCCACCCGCTTCCCGGCGCGGAGCGGCACTGGAAAGGCTCCCTCAGCACCGGCCCCACACCGACCGCGGGGAGGCGGGGCCAGCAGCAACGACCAATGAGAATGTGCATATTGTCCCTGACTGACAGGTCGCGCTATCCAATAGAAGCCTTCACTTGAGAAAGGCGGAGACATTTGGAGGGCTCTGCTATCCCCGCCCATTGAAGGGAGTCGGGGCGGGGCACTGCTCCGGGCGGGGCCAAGGCCGCCGCGGGGGGCGTGGTCTGAGGCGATATATAAACCTGGTGCGGCTCGTTTTTCCCGCTCAGTCGGCGCAGTGTCGCCGAGTGTGCTGCTGGCTTGTACATAGCACCTGCCGCCGCCTAGCAGTCCCTGTTTTATTGTGTGCGCAGCTCCCGTTTTGCCTGGGTCAGCGGCTCCAGGGGCGCGTCTCTTCCCCGTCTTACCTCCTTCTGCGCTTCCTCAGAGTGGTTTGTCCGCGCCCCTTAGCCGTTGAGGGGGGGCGTCCCCCCAGCCCGCGACCCTTTTTTTCTTCCCCCTCCTGGCCGGGGGCTTGCGGCGCTTCCTCCTGGATGCGTCCCCGCAGCCCCGGGCGGGAGGCGGCCAGGGGGAAGCGCTGCCTCCGAGGATTTACCGCCGCCTGGGACTCGGACCCGCTCTTTCCCCGCGGGCGCACCGGTTCCGCTGCCGCTCCGGGCTGCCGCCGCTGCCATGGATGAGAAGTACCTGCCTGAGCTGATGGCGGAGAAGGACTCGCTGGACCCGTCCTTCACCCACGCCTTGCGGCTGGTCAACCAAGGTGAGGGGCGGCGGGGCGGAGCGGGGCGCCTTGTCCCGCGGTGGGGACAGGCCGGAGTGAGCGACGGCTGCCGCGGATCCTCAGCCGGAGGTTCACCCTTCCTTATTGCACCGCTTGGAGGGGTTTGTTGTGTTCAGGCTGCTGGTGAGGTTCTCGGTGAAGGGTTCACCCTTGCCTTGCACCGCTTGGTGGGGTTTGTTGTGGTCAGGCTGTCGGTGTTTGCCGGCTCCCGGCGCCTTCGCCTGCCGGGCAGCATCGCCCGGGCAGCCGCGCACGCTGGATGCCTTCTCGCATTGCCCCTGTTCCATCGGTGTTTTCTCTGCCGTCGCTCACTGATTGAGTTTTAGATTATTTCGAGTTGAATGGCTGTGTAAGACGGCTGGGTATGCTGTGCTCTGCTCGGGCTGCGCGTCAATTAAAGCCGCGGAAGATTTTCCTATTTTACCCCGTTTCTGAGCAATGAACAGCCGATTGTTTACATGTGTGAGAAGCTTCTTAAGAACGAGCCTACTACCGATGGCCTTTCCTAGAAACTTTAGGCACTGTGGCTAAGATATTAAGGAACCAACAATACATTTTAGTAAACCTTTAAAAAAACACGGAGCGTATTTGGTTTTGCAATTATATAACTCCAGATAATAAATTACTCCCACTCCTTCTGCATCTGTCATGTCAGATGTGCTTTAAAGTGCTAGCTTTTTGTTTCAGTGATGCAATACTGAGTAGAGAAGTCATTCTGTGTAAATTTAAGTATGATTTAATGTACATTTGGAGATACTGTAGAACTGGCAGGTGACTTTCAAGTACAGCTCTGGAGAGACAAATGTTTGATCTAGTGCTTAGGATGCTCAAGTAACATAAGCTATGGAACTGATCCTCTAATATACACCAAACATACTGACAGCCAAAGTAATTTTGGCTTCAATTGCAGTGATTACAAAGCCATGCTTGGTGTACTTTGCATCCTGTAACAGGAACAGGTTTAAGTTGATGTGGATTCTTCTAATGTGTTGTAGGTTTTAATGTGTAGTAGATTCAAACGCCTGTCTCAGAATCAGAATGAAGATTACCATTTATGAAATACTCTGGAGTTAGGGGTAGCTATCATGGGGTTTCAACTGTGGAATGCATATGCTCAGTGGATTGAAGGTCCATGTCCATGGATGGTTGATATTTTGCATATTTTTCCCAAACTCTGAATCTGTAAAAATATCCCCTTTGATTGTTGGAAAAGGAGAATTATGTTTAAAAAGCAGGGTTTTGCTGTGTTTGCTGTAAATGAGATAACTTGTAAAAATTAAACTTGATGGCTACAAGTTATTGAAGTTCCTCTCCCAAGTAGTGAAGAATTTTTTTGCATATGTAAACCATTCCAGGGAGTTACCGAAGTATGTGATTTACCAGTTTGTAAACAGTGTTAAAGGAAGTAAATCTGTCCTTTTGACTGAGTTTATAATATTTTTTGAGATTCTCATTGAAATGATAAATTGGAGGACTGAAACTTTTGCTTTTCATCATGGTATCTTCATGCCCACATTCAGCTCCAAAAAAAAAAAAATTATACTGTCACAGAAAAAATGTAAATGTATGTGCATCCAACTTCTGTAATCTAGTAGGTGTCTTGATTTTTTGTTTACTTTGAAAGTGAAGTCTTGGATTGTATCTGAAGTGTTTCACATGTTAGTGATGGGGAAAAGAAAGATTAAGGGTGACTAATCAACTGGTTAACTGTAGTTTAAAATGGAAATTTGTATAATATCTATGTAAAATAGACAGTTCAATAGTAAAATCACCAAAGAGCCAGATAAAATGAAGTGACTGTGTAATAATACAGGTGGGAAATACAACTTCAGGTGGGGATGTTTTACAAAGCCATCCTGCCACAACACTAACTTTATCAGGGACTGTTTTTTTCTCAATTATAATAATTCTGTGTGCTTAAATGAATGACAATTATTAGTGGAAATATATATGTAATGGTTCTGGGTTGGATTTTGTGTGCCAGGTCCACTGAGTATTTTCTATATTAGTTTATGTGGAGGCAAATGAAATAGCTTGTCTAAATATTTTTTTAACTGGATTTGTTTATCTTTTAATTTTAGAATGAAACAGGTTTCCAAGTTTGGCTTCTTATAGGTATCTGTGAGAATGTCTTAACAAAGGTTTTAAGTGCTTTAAATAACCACCTTAATCATGTAATAGCATTTTGGTGTCTTAGTGGTATTAAATTTGCTATCTGTATTTACTTAAACTGAAATACTGTACATCAGCTGGTTTTCTTCAGAAACTCAAGAGTGAATTGTTAGAGTTGTATGGATGAAGTGGAATCCTTCTGAGATGCTGAGGTAATTCAGGTCTGTTTACTGCTTAGACAGAAGAGCCAAATTGCTAACAAATTCCCAGTCATGTTGAAATTTTGTGTCTAGGGAAAATTCTGAGTCTAGAGTTCTGAAATGTGGTAATTATAGTTTTCAAATGGAAGTGGATTAATTTGCATATTATGCTTATAATTACACATTATAATTTGTGTACACACAAATTGCATAATTTTAAATTTAAAAAGAGGAGCTTGACCTGCTTCAAGTTCCTGCGTAACATTTCAGTTAAAAAAAGAATAATGTGGAAGTAACTAAGATGCTGTAAGAATGTTTTCATGGGCAGTATTATTAATCTGTCTTTCTGAACTAAGATATGACAGAAATTTTTCTGTCTTGAAACCTTGTTTTGAAAGTACTAAAATCAATTATCAGCATCCTTCAATGTTCCTGCTGAAATAGTAAGTCATGATTTTTCTTGTTGAGAACTTTGTTCAAGGATTTGATGCCCTTTCTCCTTGGGACACAAATACAATACCTATTGCTTAAATTTGGTTTTAAACAGTCATTGAAACATTTAGCTGCTGCTTAGAACAGTGGGAATCTTTTCCAGGAGACTAGACTTTATCCCTTGTTCTAATTAAGAAGATGTATTTGTGTACTTGAACATTAAGCCAAAGCCATTCTAAAAAGGGGGAGTTTTTTGCCTGTAAACCATTAAACATGTTATAGATTGAAAGTAGACTTATTTGCATGTGTAGTAAGATGACCATGCTAATAGGATTAATTTGCAGCTGGTGCAGACAGTAGGAACTGGAACATTTTGTCCAGTTATTAGCTTATAGTAAGTTCTGTAAATGAAGAACCTTGGGAAAGATGAGATTCTGTGAAGAAGCAAAATTTTAGTACATTTGTATTTTCCCTATTTTCAACTCTCATGTGCTTATCTTTATGCAAAATCTGAAAAATATTTCTGTCTGTGGGAGTGATGGTAATTCTGAAATCAACCCTTATTTCAAAGGCTGACTTTGCAGTTGTGGTTGTATGTAAATGTTGGTAAATGTGCAAGTGTAGTGTTGATTGTCATAACTTGGTTCATGAGTGATGCTCTAAAAATACTGAAGTTCCCTGAGAGAAAAGTTACTTTACCTTCTTTCGCATTTATTTATAGTAGTGATTCAAGACAAGCAGTTTGTGAATGTTGAATGAAGTATGTGAAACTGCAGATGGAAGAAGCTAAGTGTAAATAAAACATGGTGATACCAACCACATTTCCAGCAGGGGAGACGTGAAAATGGGTGCTTGGCAGTTGTTCGGTTTTTGTAGATAATTAAATGCGTAGATAATGAAAGTTAGGGCTGCTGCCATTGCTGAAAGATAACTGTCTTGTGCAGACTGGACCTCTGGAATTCTTCCTTACAAGCTCATTTTAGCTGTTTTGAGATTTGAGGTAGTATCTGAAGTTGGTAAAGCTTCCTTTAAAATGTCAGTACATATACAGGAATACCCAGCCTTCCTATCAGTAGATGGCTGTATGTGCTAACTGTGTGTTGAATGGCTTCCCTAAGCCACATATCTAGTGGTGATCAGCAGGGGCTTGCTGTTCCTTGTGTCAAATTTTGCTTGGGAGTTCAATAATCAGAGCTGTACCTCCCTAAATATGAGGGAGAAGGGAGTGTGAGGGGGTGTACTCACTTGCTGCTTTGTGGAGGATATTAGTGGTCTAATTTTTTTTTTAATTTTTTTTTTTACAGCAACGATGGCCTTGTAAAAATGGTTGAAACAGGAGCTTAACAATAAATTAAGGTTCTGTATATATTGCTGATTTTTGTCATGGTTTAAGCTCAGCTTGGTTGGTAGGTACTGTGTAGCCACTTGTTCCTTTTCCCCTGGTGGAATCTGGGGAGAATTGAAAAAAGGTACAACTGGGTTTGATGACTGAAATAAAGTCAAATATAATAATTATACTGGAAATGAAAAGACGAATAAAACCCAAGAGAAACAAGTAATGCATAATACAGTTGTTCCCCATCTGCTGACTGATGCCTAAGCTGTCCCCAAGCAGCAATCAGTGGCTCTGAGTCAACTCTCCCCAGTTCATATACTGGGCATGCATCCTGTGGTGTGGAATATTCCTTTGTCCAGTTCAGGTCGCCTCTTCTGGCCATGCTCCCTCTGGGCTTCTTGTGCACCTGCTCCCCAGCAGAGCGTGAGACACTGCAAAGTCCTTGATTTAGAGTAGGCACTGCTTAGCAACAACTAAAACATCACCGTGTTGTCAAGTCTCATACTGGATCTGAAGCACAGCGCTGTACCAAGCACTAGGAAGAAAATGAACTCTATCCCAGCCAAAACCAGGAAAACTTTCAATAAATCTGGCTAAGTATGCAAGGGGTTTTATGCTTTTCTTTAATTTACCAAAAATAAATGTGATTTTGTGTAGGGACATATGTTGTAAGTAATCAGTTTGCCGCTGAAACATCCACTTGCACACGTGGACAAGTTTCCTGGCATGGCATAGACACATGGTGCTGCTCATTCCCAGTCACTAACGGTGTTAAATGTACTCCATCAGGGTAACCTCAAACTCTCCTTTTTGTCATTTATAGTATCAATCACAGCAATAATACTTGTTGCAATTGTGCTCCTCTTTGAGGATTTCAAAGCACTTTGTGAAGGTCATAGGTGTTTTGAAAATGAGATACGGCTGTAGAAAGCTGGTGATGTTTTAAAAATATTTGGAGCATCGTATGAAATATAGTAAATTTTGTGTTCCTCAGATTTTTTTCAGACAGCTGGTCACTTTTAGTTGTCATTCTTAGAGGTTAACCAGAAATAAACTCTTCTGGTTTTAGTCTGATTACTAGAAGACAACAGTCTAAGGAAAACGTTTTGGTGGAATTGGATATTTTCCAGGCCAAGTGTGGTGAGAAATTTAAGTGACAGTAATGGGAACGGATATGATGTAATGGTTGCACCATCAAACTAGGGAAGGCTGACTTAGGTTCCACTTCTATTTTCTTAAAGCAGCATGAAAAGTAGTAATTCTTGGAGGGCAGAAGAGATATTTGAGTCTGTCTCTCAGCTATTGTACTTGGTAAAACTTCAGAAGTTCACGTTTATGTTATGGTTGCTCTTTTCTTTTACTGCTGTGAAACTGTATTGGAACAGTCAGAGGGCTTCCTAAAAGTTAGATTTCAATCTTGCTCTCTGAAAAGGCTGGGGAAGTTTATCAGCTATTCCACTCGTGTTAACAGGGCTTCTGCAAAATGCAGCTGAAGATAATCATGCTTTCTTCACCTCTGGGCTGGTCTGTTCCAAAGCCTAGAGCTGCTCACTGCGATCACAGTTAGTGTAAAGCTGACTCCTAATTCACTTGCACACTCACTTTGGCAGTCAATGAGAGAGATTGAATTTAAAGGTTTCAAATGGAGGCTGACATGGTTTGTCACTTTCAATCCTTTTTGACACCAGCCCTGCAAATTAAAGCTGTAACCTTCTGAGTACTTATTTACTGGGGAAATCAGAAAGGAGGTCACAGCACTGTTCTTCAGCCTGTGGCTTGTTTGACTTTTCTTGCATGTACTTAAAATTTATGAATGTGACCTTTCTGCCCTCGGACTTTGTTCCTCTCCCTGACTTCGACTATAATTAAGGAACAAAAGAATTTAGGATGCACTTTTGTTTGAAAGAATCAGGTATCAAAGTTCAGAGTTGAGAAGCGTCTGTAAAGTATTCAGTGTGGTATTGCACGACTTTTTAATTAGTATTTAGCAGGGTTCAGTGAAAAGCATGTTTAAGTAGATTAACTGGTAACTGACACACCTAATATTTTATGGTGAATTAACCGACTGTTCTTAGCTGAGTTCTGCAGGAATCTTGCAAGCTTAATGTTTACATTATTAATACTGTTTTTCAAATACAGGATAATGAAGGACAGGGCTTCTATATTGGGAATGTGGAATATCTTGATAAAGTGGGGCTGTCTTTCCCTTAATCCTGGGAAGGCAGGTCTCACCCATGCCATTTGCTGTTTGGTAGGGGTGGTAGGAGTTCTAGGAAATATTTTAGAGCCCTATATTTCTAGCCAAGTGTGATTTTTTTCAAGTGTAAGACTAGCTAGAAAATTAATATCTTTATGGCCTTAAGCTAAGGCCATAAGGGCATATGGACTCAGGAATTTAATTTTCTTGTGACATTCTAGTTCCAGAAGTCCATATGTCTTAATCTTTGAGGAAATCATGGAAAAAATACAATGCTTTGCAAGCTTGAGAAGATCTGCAGGCCTCTTGCTAGTCTGATTGGTGTGTGAAAGTGATCTTCAGTTTGTGCTTTGAGAGCCTGACTGCCTTCAGGAGTGAATAAAGGTGCAAAGAGGCCCTTTAAACTGCTGGTAAAATGTCTGGCCAAGAAGTACAAATGAAAAAATGCACAATGCTTTAGCAATGGTTGATTAACACTCAAACCAGATAGAAGGACTAGTAGATTCTCTGTGTCTTGACATCTTTGGCTCAAAATGAGTTGTATTACGGACATTTGATCCCTGCTAAATTGTTAAGCTCTTTGAACTGTCAATGATTTGGACTGTACAGTAGCTGAAGGTTGGCTGTTTATGCCAAGGAGCAAATTAAAGAGCAGTAACTGGAGAGGTGGCATGAAGATGCATTGTTAGACTGACTGATGTATTTTTGTACCTCAACAGCTGAGCAGTGCATGTTTTATTCTTTGTGTGTTTATCCTATCCTAAAATTTTCCTTTGCTTAAACTCACCTTTTTCATATTTATCACATATGGTTCTTTTATGTTGTGTTGTTTTTCAGCGTTTTACCTTATTGTCAAGGTAAACTTATTAAGAAACTAGGCAGTTAAATGGATTTCCTTTCTATTCTACATCTCTAGTTGCTATTTTCTGGATGCCTTTAATTTCTTATTTTGATGTGTTTATCAGACTTTTGGCTGCAGGTAGCAACTGAACTTCAACAAAGTTGCAAGGCAGCAAAAAAATGCCAGGTGAATTCTTGTAGGTGGTAAATCTTTCACTTTTTTGGCTTGTATAGGTGTTCTTTTATAGATCTGTATTTTCTAGGAAGAATTTGTTGACAAAGTAATTGGAAACCTAAAGGATTAGAAATCATTTCAGTAAACCCATTGTACTTGATCCAACAGAAAATTTGTTATAACAACTGCTGCTGTGCTGATCTTGGTATAATATAGTGACAGTGAAAACCTGATGTTGCAAATCCTTTGAGGATTTACTGATTTTCTTTGACTTTAATAATCCATCAGGTTTGTTAAAAAGGAGTAGTCTTGAGCAAGATGCCTTTATGTGGACAAGACAAAGGATATAGGAAAATGTCTTAAGTACTGTATGCAGTTTCAGGCACCACAATATAAATCACAGTATAGGAAAGATAAAACGATTAGAGGGTGTTCATAGGAGGACTATGAAGATGAAGGGTCTGGAGCAGAAGCCGTATGAGATGTGGCTGAGGTCACTTGATCTGTTCAGCCTGGAGAAGAAGAGACTGAGGGGAGACCTCATTGCAGTCTGCAACATCCTCATGAGGGGAAGAGGAGGGGCTGGCGCTGATCTCTCTGGTGGCCAGTGACAGGACCTGAGGGAATGGCTGTAAGCTGTGTCAGGGAAGGTTTAGATTGAATATTGAGAAAAAATTCTTCCCCCTGAGGGTGGCTGGGCACTGGAACAGGCTCCCCAGGGAAATGGTCACAGCACTAAGCCTAACACAGCTCAAGAAACATTTGAACAATGCTTTCAGCCACATGGTGGGATTCTTGAGCTGGTCCTGTGCAGGGCCAGGAGTTGGACTCCAGTCCTTGTGGGTTCCTTCCAACTCAGGGTATTCTGTGATTCTATGAATTGAAATTACTTTTCCTCTCACTGCTGCTGCATTTGTTGAATACTTGGAGAGTAAATGTGTCTGTAGCCTTTTATTGCGTCAGACTATTCAGTAACAGTACTCTGGGATGTGTGTGAAAGCAAAAGATTTTAGATGTTTTCAGCCATTTTTTCCTACTGCTCTGGGATAAAAATGATGATTTTTCAGATGTAGAAATGGAGGGACTGCTTTTAATATGGTCATTGTTCCTTTCATGTGTCCTTTTCTGTTTGCTGGTAGTGAACAAAGGTTTTTGTTACTGTTCTTTTTGATCCATGTCCTAATTTACTAGAGGTGGTCAAGTACCAATCCTGATGTGTCCCTGGTCATAAGCCCAGTTTCTGCTCTCTGCAATCACATGTGCAGTATTTGAGAGTTAAGGAGATTTTTGTTGCCTTTCTTCTGCTATTAAGCATGAATGCTGTGGTGCCCTCTATGCCAACTTCAGTGATACAGCTCCATGGGGTAAAGCAGTGAAGTAAAAAAAAATCACCCTTTTCTTCTCTGCCTACCTCCAGACTAATGCTAAATGATAAATTTCCCTTTTGTGAGAGAGAAAGAAAGGCACTATGGTTCATCATGTCTGTTTGGTTGTTTGCCTTTTTATTGTATTTTACTGCACCCCATCTCCCCTCCTGAGCTTGAAGGAAAGCAGATTTTTCTCAGCTATAGAAACATTTGGATATGATATTCTTGATCCATTTGCAGAGTCATGAAAGTTCAGAATGCATTTTTTCACTTTAATAAGTATCCAACTGCTTCATTACCACTTCCAGCCTATTATTTTAGGCTCAGGAAGTCCTAATTTTGAAGAAACTTGGTCACAGATCAGTTTTCTGCCATCCCTAAAAGGGTTCTTGAGAATCTTTGTGGTAGTTGGAGATGTTTCTCAAGCAAAAGAGTTTGTTCTTAATGACTGATTCAGCTTCTCCATGTAAAGCCTGGTGTGTCTGGAGGAGCTATGCTGTTTCACAGCAGATGGGCTGCATGATACCTTTAGCTGTAGTTAACACTTGTTCCCTATGTAGAGTTATCCCAGTAATATCCTAGGCTGGATAGTCTGCAAGGTGAAATGCAGCACCTCAGTACTAGATCTTAAGAACTGGAAAAGACTATTGTAGTCCAATTTGTCTTGTGTTATACAGATTTGTCTTAAAGATTCTTTTCACTAATCATATACCCTTGAACTCTTTATTACACTGTGCATCTGTGGTCTGGAAAAATGACTAGGTTTTTATTGGCCTACTGTATAAAAGCATACAACAAAAGATTTATCATGTTTTTAAGCTTTACTGTATCTGTTCTTTAGACCTTTTTTTTTCTGCAGGCACCTGAGTCTTCACAGAAGCCTGTTGATACCATGTGAAACAAGTGCAGGGAATGATGTAAGTGTAGTCATAAAGTGCTTGTGAGGGATGTAGTGGTTTTGGCCGGGGTTAATTTTTTGTTCCTAGTAGCCAATGTGGGATTGTGCTTTGGATTTATGATGAAAACAGTGTTGATAACACAGGGATGTTTTCATTACTGCTTAGCAGAGCTTACACAGAGGCCTTTTCTGATCCTTCAAGACCTTTTCTGCTCCTCGCCCCACTGGCAAGGAGACTGAGGGAGGAACAAAGAGTGGGGTAAGACACAGCTGACCCCAACTGACCCAAGAGATGTTCCAGACCATGTGGTGTCATGCCCAACATATAAAGCTGAGGGGAAGAAGAAAGAGAGGAAGTTGGAAGCAATAGTGTTTGTTTTCCCAAGTCACTATTATGGGTGATGGAGGCCTGCTTTCCTGGGAATAGCTGAGCACCTGCCTGGCCATGGCAAGTGGTGGATGATTTTTTTTGCTTTCCTTATGTGCATGGATTTTGCTTTACCTACTATTAAAATGTCTTTATCTTGACCCACGAAGTTTATTAATTTTACCCTTGTGATTTTCTCCCCCATCTTTCTGGGGGGAAGGGAAGCACCTCTATGGGGCTCAGCTGCTAGCTGGGGCTAAACCATGATAGAGAATTAATGACCTCTGAAGACTGTTTCCAGCCTTATATCATCTGTAAATTTGAGGATCTTGGGCTATTATGAACTATGTATATGGACACTTTGGAAAGAGCAGAAGCCTTCTACAGTGGGTTTTTCTACAAGATTCTAATACAGCGTCTTACATGTAGTGATGCAGAACTCCCGATGATGTAGTTTATGCCGAAATGTTTTTGAATGCATCTTTGCCAGGCAACTCTATTATGAATAGGGCACTAGTTATTAGAGAAGGCATTATGTATGTTTCATTTTTGGGGGAGCTGTTTTGGGAGAGTTTTAGGGCACTTCGGGAATCATTTCGGGAGCGGCGCCGCCCGCGTCGAGCGCTGCCAGGAGGGGGCGACAGCGGCCCGGCCCTGCGGGGCTCCGNCAAGGCGCAGGTGTGTCCCTGTCCTGCTGTAACCCCAGCCCGCAGCTCAGCCCCGCGGCCGCTCGCTCCCTCCCCCGCAAGGGAATGGGGGAGGGAATCGGAAGAGTAAAAACTGGAAAACTCTGGCTTAAGCTAGGACACTTCGATAAGCAAGGTGCAAGCTGTGCACACAAGCGAATAAAAACAAGGAATTCATTCACCACTTCCCATGAGCAGGCAGGTGTTCAGCCATCTCCAGGAAGACAGGATTCCATCCCGTCTGATTGTGGCTCAAGGAGACAAACTCCTCCACTTCGAACATCCTCCCCCTTCCTTATTCCTCCCACTCTGAATGT
>VXBB01009682.1:158638-197060 GCA_013399915.1 Illadopsis cleaveri
TGTTCAGCCATCTCCAGGAAGACAGGATTCCATCCCGTCTGATTGTGGCTCAAGGAGACAAACTCCTCCACTTCGAACATCCTCCCCCTTCCTTATTCCTCCCACTCTGAATGTTCACGTCTTCCTTCTGCCCCTCACTTTATATATCGATGGTGACACCGTAGCATATGTGGGGATGGTTTTAAACTAAAAGAGGAGAAATTTGGATTATATATTAGGAAGAAATTCTTCTCTGTGTGCTGAGGCACTGGCGCAGGTCGCCCAGAGAAGCTGTGGAGGCCTCATCCCTTGGATTGTTCCAGGTTAGGTTGGATGGAGCTCTGAGCAACCTGGTCTAGGGGAAGGTATCCATGCCCATAGCAGGGGCTATGGAACTAGATGATGTTTAAGGTCACTTCCACCCCAAACCCTTTAATGACCTGAGGTAGCTTTAGCCTGTGATGTTTTGTTTATGTATCCTTGAGCTATTAAGGCTGCTGTCAGTCCAATTTGATAAGTGTTGAATAAAATTTTAAAAGAAACTTTCCCAGACTTTTAAACTTCAAGCTCTTAGAATATTCCTTTATTATCAGCTGATTAAATGGAGAGTACAGGGAAATTACCATAATGGTATTTATAAATTATTTATTTATAGATGCACTTATATAGTTTGCAGACCTGAAATAATAGGCCTTGTTTGAAACCCTAAGTAATAGTTCATGTAGTTCAATATAAGGTTAATTAAAAATGCTAGTGCGTATTTCATTACCACATAAGTGGCAAGTAGCTGGCTGTGGGATCAGCTCTATAAAGAACTCTAAGCAAATTATCCTTTAGATTAATGCCCTGACAGTGGGAAATGGATGTGATTTGCTTTAACTGGTAGATCATAGTTTCTTTAGACTTCAGTGGTGTGCTGAGCATTGTGCTAACATGATGTATTTTCTGCATCTGAGTAGGTTGTAGGTCCTGAAGGCACCAATTCCTTATTCCTGTTCATGTGTTCAAAGCAATGACCAAAGCTTCCAATGGCTGCCTGGGCTAGGAGACTGCTTGCTATGATGCCTTGCATGAGGCTGATGCTGAGTATTTATTTAGTTACTCTAGGCAACAGCTAAAGTACTCAATTTGCTGGATAGCCTCCTGCTTGGTCATTTTTCTGGGGAAAGCAGTGAAATGGATAGGAAATAATTGAATCAGAAGTACTTTTCTTTCCCACTTGGATAAAGTATAAGGTGAAACTGTAGGCTTCTACAGTTTCTGTAATTCTTTACATTTCTTTCAGAATATTTTGCTTAACTGTATTACTGCGCTGGAGTAGTAACTGGCTAGAGCTCAACCCTGTATGTCAGTAAGTGTTTTAGCAGTAACTATTCATTATTTCTAAGTCTGTGCAAATGATGCTAATCACGTAGGTATGTCTTGTCAGCATCTGCATGAGGTATTTTTTGGCTCCTCATTTGTGAAGGTTTTGTTGCTGTTATCAAAGCTGAGATTTGAAGCTTTTCTGCAGAGTCATCAGAAAAGAGCTGAGTGGAGGGAATGCAGAAAGCAAACATAGTTTCCTTATTCAGGTTTGGTACCTTAAACATGGCTGTGCATACTGTTAATAATGGATGTCAAGCTGTGCTGTAATAACACAAATGTTAGCATTATTTTTTTTTCTTTTTATGGATGACTAATTAGCTGTTTGAGCTGTATCAATTATAGTCAATCAACTTTTTGTTAATAACACCTTTTCCCCTTACAGTATTTCATCCTCAAGACAGCCATCTTGACATGGGAGAAATTTTACATGTACCTAAATAAATCCTAACAGAATAGTGAATGCAATTTCAAGCTAAGCAATGAAATGAAGAAATAAGAGCAGATGGCCCCTTCAGAAAAATAGATTAAACAGAGTAGATACTCCTGGCTAGCTACATAGTTAATCTCATGCTTCTTGTCAAGGGCTACTGCCAGTAGGTAATTATTATGCAAGGGTATAGTAAAAGCTGTATGAATTTAGTGAAAAAAGTTTGTCTTCATTCCCAGCTCTTTCTGATAATTTAGTGTTATGTTCCTATTTTTAAAGTTACAGTTATAGCAAATATGAGTAGTAACTTATTAAGTTAGTTGTCTTGCTTTAGAAGGGGATCCCGCAAAAAGAGCAGCTCTGGGAATGTAGTTCCATTTATGATCAACGAAAATTCATTGTAGCATTTCTGCTGTTTTCTGCCTCTGTGACACACTGATGATTGAGTCTTTAAACCCACATGTCAGGTTTGGTAGAGGGATTTGTGAGTTTGTCTCTCCTGTCGGCACAAGAAAGAGCTTATATTCCCTGTGGTTAAATGTTCTTTTCAGATGTATTAGTGCACAGTCAGATTTTTCAGTTCAGTGAAGCGCCTTTTTTTCTTGGGTGTATGCAAAATAACACATTCCAGCCTTTTTAGGTGGTTATTCTGTATGTGGCTGGATGTGTCATCCCTGCCCTTGCTCTAAGGTCGATGAATCTAGAGGGGGAAATAAGATTTGAAACTTAGTAACATATGCCCCTTTCTCTAGGAAAACTTTTTCATGGGTGCACTAGCATCCATTGCGACTGTTTGAGTTTCTTCCCAAATGTATGGTTTTGCTTTGTTTCTCTCTAATAGCAAGGAGCAATAGAAAAATCTACCCTATTAATTGGTTATTGCTGTCTCAGCTGTCCTTCATTTTTTAGGTACCCAGACTCTAAATTTCTTAAGCAACTGTATTTTTTTAAATGCATTCTCTTTGTCCTCTGCCACATCTAGAAGATAACTTCATTCTGTACTTTTGGAAAATGGAGCATCAACATTTTCTTTCCCATGTAAAAGCAATTTAAGCATCACTGAATCAAGAAGTAATGGCACCTCAGGTAGTTTGCGTTGGCACTTTTCTTATTGTTTCTTGGCAGGCAGAAGTGATGAAGGAGCAGAAACTTGAATATATGGGGCTGTGAAGGCAGGTGGGGGACAGGCAGGGCAGGTGTTTGGTTACAAGCAGCTTGTGCAGGTTCCCAGCACTACTGTTAAAAATATGACCAGTTTTGTTTTTGCTGTCTCACCTTGAATGTAGGTGAACTTCCCTGGCTGTGAATTATTCCACTGCACTTAAAGGTGCCAGCTGTCTTGTGCCCGTGACACTTTGTAGTATTGATTTTCGGTGTATAATCTGGTAGAAATGTACTGAAATCTGCTATTTAAACGATTGAATATAGGAATTACTCCCCTAAGAACATGCATACTTGTCACTGGGAGAAAGTTGTGTTCGGTGAAAGTTGGCATTTTGAAATTAGCTCAATTAAAACTAAAACAGTAACATGTCTAAAGTTAATTTATCAATTAACTACGTGGCATAATTTGGTTGCAGTAAAACTCAGGCATCACATTTTAGATTTCTATAAAAGCATTTGATTTTAAAATGTCTTCAAAACAAATTAGTAAGACAAAAGAATTTGCAGTGTCTTGACTGCTGAGTAGTTGCACAGAACATGCAATTTTCCTGATTCTTACAACTATACCATAACCATGTCAGTTGGAAAGAAACTTGGACCTTTAAAAATACTTTTTACTGAAGAAAGATGCTTTTTGTAAATGAATTTACTAACCCAAAATACAACTTACTCAGAAGGAACTGCTGAGTTCTGTTTGAGGTAAACATGAAGATACTTTCTTTACAGAAAGATTTTGAGTCAGAGCTGTTTCTTATGGCAAGTAAACCCATGCTACTAAACCCAATGCTACTAAAACTATAGTATATTTTAGCTTTGTAGGATGTGTTTCAGCAAAAGCTTGCTGGTGTAAGTTGGTAGTTATTTCAGATCTTTATTCAGGTATAGAATGTGGTCTGTTTAATTTTTTCTTTAATTTGGAAAGATGACTAATATTCTATGAGGTGAATGCTAGAAATACTAGTTCAAGAAAAAAACCCTTTCTTCATAGCTACTATGAAAGTTGGAAGATTATCTTCCTCAGGGAAGGTAGTACATGGGCAGGCACATGGTCCTACAGAGGCAGAGATTTATTGCAGCTCTAAGTGTGGCTGCTTTCCTGCAGGAACTGGTCTGTTGAAAGACATTTTCCTTATGATTTGCAGCTGGATTGAGTCCATATGATGGACTTTCAAGTTTTATAACACTTCTGGGGAGTCTGATCTTGTTCTACAATTCTGTGAAGTGGTTCAACTAATTTCATGCGAATGAGCTTAATGGAATAATATTTGGAAAAAAAAATTGAATGTGGTAACAATATGCATTAATTCTGTGTAATATGTGTCTTCATACACAGAAAATAATTTGGATTTGCTTGCTATTGAGCATGTGGAAGGGATTGTAATTAATGTTATCACTCTGCTAGTTAATTTTTAACTTGGATGCTAGAAGTTTTTAACATCCAATTTATGTTGAGGCTCATACATAAAATTGCAGCACAAATTTCTCTAAGCTGTACTTTCCCATAGGACAGTAGATGTGCAAGCTGCCTTTGTGCATTTTTCCTGCCAAGTTACATTACTGCAGCCCAGGACTGTAATGGGTGAAAAAAATAAAAGTACTGCCTGCAATAATTTTGTCAAAAGTGATGCTTTGCCTCTTTTATTTGCTGGCAGTGGAAGTGATGGCCTTCTGAAGGAATCCTGAAGTGGTTTGTGTTGGAAGGACCTTAAAGGTCATTTTAGTTCCAATCCACCCTGCCATGGACAGGGGCACCTTCCACAGGACCAGCTTGCTCAAAGCCCATCCAACCGGGCTTTGAAGTTAGAGGATTAGGGTTGTGTTAGCCTAATCCAAGATGGTGTGTTGCAATTAGTCCCTTTTCTTTCATATGTGCCAACTAATGTCCGTAGGTTTGTTTCCTACATCTGTGCATCAGAATGCACAAATGCTTTAGGATGCTTTAGGTTCTTGCATTTTTCATAAATATTATGAAAACATTTTTAAAATGTGATTTTTTGTTGTTGTTGTTTTGTTTGTTGTTTTACACAGTAATATAGAACTCATCTATTTTACGACTCTTGACATCCACCTGTTTTTGTGGTTTCGTGTTCTTTCTATACAGGATTACTTTTTCACAGCTTACTTGAACATCAATAGTTTGTGCTTTAGTAAAACAAAATTTCAGACATGACAGTCTCAGGATTCTGAAAAATTTGCATCAAAGGACCAGGAAACTTGTCTTAAAAATCAGCAAAATGAGAAAATTTTGAACAGTGGGTTGAAACAAGAGATTATACAGGAAGGTTACTCCAGCACATACTGTTTTCAATGGTTCATCTTTTAGAGGCTCTAAGCAGTGATTGCATTCACTTTCTGATTTCACTTGATCAGTGCAATGCCACAGAATATATAGATGTTTTTTATCAATTCTGTGGTAAGATTGAGGTTATACTTTCTGGTAGAGCTTATGTAGGATCAGTGGATGTGAGTTTAAGTCATAGCAGTGTCTGGTGCTAACTCTGAATTTCACTGAATTAAATATAAGAATTTAAAAACATTATATAGATAGTTGCAGTAGCTTTATCTCTGTTCCTTTCCCTAACTCTGTGTGAAATATGGACAGTGACAAGGTTTTATTGGACAGAGAATGCATTTTGGACAATATGGCGTTCTGGGAAGCAGTGGGAGGAGCTGCATGCTGTATGCATTTTCAGCCATGCACAGCAGGGAGGGAAAACAATGGACTGCTGTACTCTGGGTCTGTCCATTGCTGTTTCTCTGGACTGTTTTAGCATTTCTATGATGAATGAATAACATTAATTTCTCCTGTGCTTTCAGGTAACAAATCATGGGTTTCTATGCTCCTGTATTTCAAGAGAAATAGATCTTTGGCTGGGGGAAGAGTTTACTAGAACTAGTATTTTTTTTTTAAGTACCAAAGATAGTACAAATCTTTCCTTCAAAAAATAATTTCAGAATTCTTCAGCAAAACAGCAGAAATGAAGATGCTTGCTAGAACTTGCATGAGAGGAAGGATCACCACTGCCAAAGTGCTGGCAGTGCTGTTCTGGTGCAGCCCAGGTGCTGGTGGCCTTTGCAAGTGTGCCTTCCTGGCTGGTGTTCAGCTTGCTTGAGCTTCAGGTCCTCTTCTGCAAAGCTGTTTTTTGGCTGTTTAGTTTTCAGGCCATTCCTTCTTGCATGGGGTTATTCCTTCACAGGCACAGGACTTTGCACTTCTCTTTGAACTGCATAGGACTGCTGTCAGCCCATTCCTTCACCTCTTTGAGGCACTCTGAGTGTCATCACAACCCTCTGATGTTTGAATTGCTCAGTTTTCTGTTATGTGTAAAGCTACTGAAACTGCACTCTGTGCCATCAGCTGGGTCATTGATGAAGATGTTTAGTATCATGACCCTCAGAGCTCACCACTGATGTCTGGCCCCTTGCTGGCCTGGTTGTTGTGCCCCTGACAGAGTCCTTTGAGCCAGGCAGGTCAGTTTTCAGTCTGCCTCATGGTCCATGTGTCTATCCTGTGCCTCATCAGTCCACATGAGGATGGAGTGTGGGAGGCTTATCAAAAGCCCTACTACGGATGGGGTGGACACATCACCTCTTGTCTAATCTTACATTGTTCATAGCACTGTTTAGTATGTCTGGCTTCCCTGCCATAAACTTGTGCAAACTGCTCTCATCTTTCTGTGCTTGGAAAAAGGTTTTCAGGAGCTGTTTACTACCCCACCTTCCAAGAGATCAAGGCGAGTTTTACCATGCTGTGGTGCCCCAGATCCTCCTCCCTGCTCTTGAAGATAGGACTGATACTTGCTTTGCCTCAGTCATCAGTGACATTCCCTTATGACCATGACCTTACAAAAACAGTGGTCTGTTGATGACATCAGCCAGCTCCTTCAGTAATTTTGGATGTTTCCTGAAACTTCTGCATTAGTGAGGATTTCAAATAAATTGTGACTTACAGAAGGTGTGAGTTGTGTTTTACTGATAATTATCAATGGGATATGACACATTACTGAATTAAGGATTGCCAGTGTGTGAGGGTCTCTACCTTGGCCTTCTGTCACTGGGATGGAGGCTCCTGGCAAAGCTCTAGTTGCCTAAAAATGATTTTTGGAGAAGTAGAAGATAACGCTACTTTGTCTTGCTGATGGCTACATAAATCTTGCATAATGCTAAGTAAACAACTGTGCACTTACTTGTGTAACTATCAATTATACAAAACACAGGGATGTGTTTTGTTAGCATAACCATCTTCTAGTATTAAATATGATTTGTTTGAATCTGCTGGCAGATTTTTAGACTGCAGTTTTTGCCAGTGCCTTCAAGTGTGCTCTTAATAGTGCTCAAGTCTGTTTGTTTTAAGGGTCAGCAACTGGATGTGCTTTGGCTACTGCTTCACCTTGGCAATAGTTTAAAATGTGATATTTCCATATTGAGAGCTGCAGGTTGCATCCATTTTTCAGTTGAGATCTGACTTAGGCATTTTCTTGTGAAAGTTGTCAGAGAAGTCACAAAGTTTGTAGTTCTCTGCAGTGCTACATGATAAGGAAGAAAGATTATAGACCCTTCTTGATGTCTCACCAAAATATCAAGTGAAATCTTGTGTAAGAACTACCTGTCTGTGTTCCTGTGCATAAATGAAAAAAGGTGGAACAGCTGCTTGTAAGGACTCTTGATACAGAATATTAACTTCATTGTGACTGAATCCTACTTGCACCAAGTAGTGTAAGATGCTCTGTAATTTGCATTTTATTTTTAAGTTACATAACAAATGAGTTGACTTTTTGTAGTTAGTGGATGCCTAACCTTGCTAATTTTAAAATATTCATGCTTAAAGATCTGCTGTAGGTAAAGGTACAGTAGATACAGTAGGTAAATCATACAGCTGTTTTTAGCATTTTGTTATAAGTTATCTTCACAATGAGATAAATAATTTTCAGTGGAGTAGGTCGAGGATATGGGACTGACATCTATGTCTACATTTTGTTTTCTTCCTGAGCAAGACTGATTAAACATCTATTAATACCTTACACATGATTTTGACAGTTCCTGCTGTGGTACTTCCTACCTTACTGCTAATATTAATCAGTCTAAACAGATTTTAGTGGAGTCATTTTTGATGTGAAGGTAATAGTTGTTCAATTAGTTTTGAATTGCTTAAATAAAAAAGCCCATTCAAAATATTTGTCATATTGGTGACTGAAATGTATTTTCAGATCAGTGCAGATAGTACTTAGATTGTAAAATAGAACTTATAATGCCTGTGAATGCAATTTAAATGAAGATTGGTTTCAGTCCTTCAACAGGGATATTATTAATTTGAGGATTCTGAATGCTGTAGACATCATTCTAGCATGAACTGCTTATTTTGTTGTAAATTGAAATTAGATTCATTGTCAGTTGCTTTTACAAAATTAAGGTGGCATATGAAAGACAGTTATTCAGAATTCAACTATTGTAATAATGCACATTAGTTGAAACAAATTAGTGTGGTTTTTTATGCACAATTCATGCTCCTAATGCCTTACTTTCTAAGCCACTTGAGAATTAGGACCTGTTATGGATGCAAAACTTGGAATTTTTAAAAAGACTTTTTAAAGGATTGAAATGTTGGCTGAGGAGCATAGGTCAAGTTTTCTGAGGCTCTTAAAGTAATGGGGGTGGGTGCAGTAATAGAGCAACAGCATTAAAAATTGAAAAATCTGTTGCATTTTTTATTTGTGTTTTAGACCCATTCAGGATGAGTCTAAATGTTGCCATTTCACATATATTTAGTTTCCTTATTTTAAATACTTTGAGGCTATTTTTGTTTTCTTGATTACTTTAGTTCTCTAATTTTCCCGGTTTTTTAATGAAGATGCACTAATTAGTATTTACTTTGGAAATATCTTGGAGGGTGGAAAAAGGGATATTTGTCTAAGCATTTACTCATACCAGAAAATGTTTAGTTGCTGAACTTGTGTGTTTTTCTGGGGGATTGGGATGCTGTATATACAGTTGAAATTGGGAAATTCTTCATTCTTTCTGTGAATGTCTACAGAGAGAAACTGCTTTGGAGTAAACTAGACTATGCTAGACACATTTTAAGATACTGAAAAGTAGGAGGCTAAGGTTGCCTCTTCTGTTTAGTGCAAAAATTGGGAAGGTTGTCCAGCTTCATGCAGATCAAGAAGACGGGAAGTGAGTAGTAAGTCATAGAGGCTGTTGTAAGGAAATCTGTGGTGTTTATTTCAGCAAGCCTTTTGAAATGTATTAAAGCCTTGGTGTGATTCAAGTTCATGCTGTGCAGTACGGTTTTCAGCTCAAATGATGAGAAATATTGGTTGGAGAGGTGCTGATTCAAAGAACTTTTAATCATCCTCTAGTAGGACAGGGAATAAAGCAGTCCAGGGTAAAAGATGTACAATCTGAAGCACAGTCAAGACCATTTTACCACAACAATAATGAGATTAAGCTCTCATCAATTTAATCAAATTTATGATTGTAATTGGGTTCACCATCTTGTGTTACTGTACTCTGGATTTACAGGACTTCTGGAAAGATTGTGGACAATTAGTCAGCATCTGGCACAGTAGACTTTGTATGACTTGGCTTCGTTGGGAAAGTTGAATATTTTTTTAAGAATAGGTATTCTTAAAACGTGTCTTTTGAGATAAATTATGGGGTTTGCCTCAGTGAAAATTTCCTTTCATTGGAATTCCATTAATTTCCATTCATTGGAATGCTGATAATGTCAGTTTTTGTCCATTAAGGAAAAACTAATGTTTTTTTCTGAAATTCTGCTACAACTGACTTGGAGTCCGCCTTTTTGTCTGGGACCTTGTCTCTTACCAAAGCTTGAATGTGTTCCTTAAAGAAGGTCTTCATAAAACACAAACTAATAAATCAAGGTCAGTTTTTTGTAGTACTGTCACTTTGATTTTTTTTTCTGATGTGAAACCAAAAGGAATCATGCTGCCAGAGGAGACGGTCATCCAGCTCAGTGTTCTGTCCCCAGCAATGGTCAAAAGCAGTGAGTTTTCAAGAACTAAAAGGGGAAATATGTAAAGATACTTAGCCTTCACTTTGACCTAAGAGCTTTCTGAATTGAGGAGAGTGTGATTCTTTTAAGTCAACTGTGAAGGTTTGAGAATTCACTGAGAAATATTACTGCTATTGGGCTATGCTTCAGTAGTTGTATAATGTGCTTGATTGAGTCAGTATAAATTTTGATGTTTCCTTTTCTTAAATACAAAGCAATAAAATTGCCCAAATAAAGCTAAATCCATTGCTTCTGTGGTATAATGTTAGTAATTTTCAAACCCACTTGATTTAGGAGTATTTTCAAAGGATAATGTAATTCTTAGAATATTTTCACTTTAAAAAGCAAATGTGGAAACTACTTCTAGTGCAATTGCAATGCAGTTCCATCAATGCCTTGTTCTCTTAAGCCATGATCATGTGGATATCCTTGAATAAGCCTTGCATTTTTCACTTGTTCTTCCATCTGAAGTAGGAAAAATTAGTACAAGTTTAGTAATACAAAATTATTTGGATGTAATGGGATGTTTGGTAAGACATCTGAATCTCAGGAAATGTAGTAGTAACTTTCTTAAGGACTTGCAGGCAAAATGACCTAATTTCTGTTTCTCCTGATCTTGTGTGAAGGAAATATTACCTTAAGGACAAATGCAGTAAACATTTCTGTGTACTTTGAGGTTGACATTCAATCTTTTATTTATTATATTGATTTACTACAGACAAACATGCCATCACTTTGCTCAGCATTAAACACAAGTATTTATATTGGCTTAGCCGAGGGAGCTGGAATGCTGGATTGTAGTTGTGCCCCAGGAAGATTAATTCTAACTGAAGAATAATGTGAAACAACTCTACTTTGTCATTATCTGATGTATCTACCACTGTTATTTGGTGAATTAACTGAGGACTAAACATTGCTTAGATCTCTGCTATGATTAAATGTAAAGAAAAAAATCCATGCAGTTATTACTGCGTGTAGTTAAATTCCTGTTGCATTAGCTGCATCCTTGGTCTGAAAACATGAGATTTTAATCTCTAGCATTATGGGAAGCTTTAATCACATGTTTATTTACTGTTTATGGTTGAGGAAATGGCATTGCTTCATACAGCTAAGCAGTGCAGTAATCTAAGGATTAAGAAAAGTCAAATCTTCCTATCCATTTGACTTTGAAAATCTGATTGGATTTCCTGTGTGATCTGGCATGATTTTTCCCTAATTATCTAAAGCTTGATGTATGTGAATGATATTGCAAGAGCTGTGCAGATATGGATAAAATTCTAATGCTTAGCTGTATTTCCCATTCTTCTTAGATTTCAAGTTCAAAAAAAATAAAGGAATGGACTTTGTTCATACAAAATTCAAGTCTTTTACAATAGCAATGAAGAGGCAGAAAGTCTTAAATAAGTTTGATTAACATTAGACTGTAACAGGAAAAAGTTACTTAATCTTACTTTGTACTGCTTTGGCAATGAGCTATGGCTATTTGTTAGCAAAGTAATTTGTCTTTAAAACAAATGGGGAAAATTGTGATCCATTTTGCTGAGAGCTGATTTGCAGCCTATTGAAGGGTTTCAGTAGCTTCTTCAAGCAAAAAGAAAGTTTAAACAGTGCAAGTAAAAGAATAAAGGTTTTTTGCTTAAAATGTTCAATAAAGCATGTGAGTACTTGGGGTAGGAAAACTGATTTTTGGTGTAAATAATGTTTCTTTTAATAATTCAGTGACTTTGAAGTTCAGTATCTACTAAAATAAGAAGAGAACGGTCTTTTCATGTTTTTTTATTAGCTCAATTTAGTCCCATATTATGAGCATATTAGCATTAATCACATTGTTGCAACCAAGCCCTTCAAATACTTAAATAACTTTTCTAAGCTAAAGTATTTAGGAAATACAGTTAGCAGTGTATTGATCTCTTAAGGAATTTGTGCAGATGGCTTAGCTGAAGAATGTTACTGAGGTAGAACTGTGCTTAACTCTTCAAGTGCATTTGAAGTGCATCTGAGGTGTCTGAAACAAATAATTTCCAGGTGTAATATTTCTTGGCAATCTCTAGGAAGTTCCTTAAACCACTGATTCATAAATTTGTGGTTCTCACTTTCAGGTGGGCAGGGGGATTGCAGTGTATGCTGTGCTGTGCATTTGGGGATACAGCATATAACTTAAAAAGAGAACACAAATTTTTAGCTTTACTAGTTCATAAAAACTTTGTGGGCTTTGATGTTGAAGGTACTTTTATTTTGTAAGTTTAGATTCTTCAGGAAAAAGTCCTTTATTGTAACACTAATTACAGTGACTGGGAACTCGTAAAGGTCTTGTATCAGGCTGGGATCAATTGAACTATCTGGGAATCTTTGTGCACTGTTCTGTCACAAAAAAATACAGCAAAATGCATTAATTGAATTTAATATTGAATGGAATTGAACTGTGCTTTTCTGACTTTGAACAAATTTTAGTCCTAACATTTAAAATCAATACTAAATCACATCATACCAAATTTTGTTGCAACTGCATTTGCTTCAGTCATAACAAATGGATGTATTTTTATTACAATTTTAATAATCAGCATTTCATGGTGTAAAATATTGCTAAAGAACAGCAGAATTCTGATCAGTTTTAAGTTTTAAGTGCTTATACTAATAGTGTAATACCAACAGCAGCTTTAAAATTTGGTGTTGTGTTTTTCACTTGTAAAACATAAAATCCTCTAAGTACCTAATCTTGTTTTTCAATAGAAATCAAAGAGCTTTGTCATTACTGCCCTCATATAACAATGAGGAAAGAGGAATGTTAGATATATATCTGTATTTGAATGCTGTGATAATATTATGCTTTTACATCTGAATGTGATATTTGGAAAAGTGACTTCTAAAAGTCACCAGTCACCTGATTTCTGAGTGGGAACATCATACCCTATAAAATTTTAGTCTTAATTTCACCTGGAAATGAGCTGCAAATTAAACTGATGTAACTTTACATCTGTTTAATTGCCCGTAATTCCCTAGTCTGTAATGTGGCATTTTGAAATTTCCATTTTCACCTGGATTTTGACTATTGAGATGTTCTTCAGTTGTTGTTAGCTGTTGGAATATGGTGCTGGAGGCTTTTTTTACTGAGCATGATGAAACAAAGGACATGCTGGAGCAAAATTGCTTTGATAGGGCTCCTCCAGGGTTTTTACATTGCTACAATCCATAGGAATCAAAAGCTTCAGAAAGACTTGACAAGTTTCGAAAGTACAGCTGTGGAATTCTTTTCCTTCAAAAAGCCTTTAGATAGTCGGAGGCTGGTTTGACTTTCTTAGTTTTCAGTCACTGAACAGTAACTTGGATACACTGTTTATTTCCTGTTTTGTCTTAGTGAAATTTGCGTGGAAGATAAGTTTCAGTTGTTGAAAAAGACCTTGGCATTTTAATTTCTGTAGTGGTAAATGGAAATGGACTGGTATTCAATTAAAAATCTGCTAATAATGCGTGGAATTTTTTTTCTATAGTTAGAAATTTGTTGATTTATTCTGTTTCTTCATTGGACCTAATTTCAAACCAGATTGTCTTTGAAAGTGTACTAAAGGCCGATTTCTCCTATATTTTTGATTGGTTTCTTTTTGTTCAAGTTTTTATTGCAGTCTCTTCTTGGCATAAGATCACATTCCCATTAAAGAAACTGCAAGGTCTTGATGAGTGTCCTTAATTTCTAGCGGTCAAGTGGAGTAGAAGGAGGTTGTTGTTGTGACAAAATAACAAGATATGTGGAGATGCTTGTGGAGGACAAGTGCTAAATTCCCACTGAAGAACTTCAGTGGTGCTTTTGAAATGTGTTGGGATTTGGTGCATGCTAACAAGTTTAATGCTGCAGCCCCCAGCAAGATGGACCCAATTCAGCAAATACCTCAGAAGTGCTTCACTTTTTCTCCCTGCATGCTCCTCATGAATCCTCTCTAATGAAATGAAATCTGCAGTTTTTCATTAGCACACTAGAGAGTCAATATTTGGAGAAAAGTATAATCAAGAGTCAATTTTGTGTGTATCTCTGGAATGAGTACTGTCATGCAAGCCAGGGTTTGAATTTCTAAATCCCATTCCTAATAATGTCATTGTTGGTATAACACTAATCTCAGATTTTTGGGTTTGATCTATGTGCCTCAATTACATTCCTGAAATTCTGAAAGATTAACTTGACATTTGTTCCTAAGTGCACTGTAGAAAGCCACCATTAAAACTGCATACTTTATTTATAGAAGAGGGATAAAATTGTTGAATATTAAACTATGTTATGTTTTTTAATTTAAACATGCTCAAAGGTATCTAGGAATAGTTTTCACTACTTGAGCCATATAAAAAATGTATCATAAGTGTTAAGTGAGTACAGTGTTTGCAATGCTAATTCAAGGCGCTGATATAAACATGAACATAAAAAAGAGAAACATGCTTTACCCTATTGGCCTTGTATAATCAATTATGTGTATTAATTACACAATATGTCATTTGTATGGCATACAAGCTACAGTATTAGCTTTGAAATTTGTTTATACTTAATTTGAAGATTTTTAGATTGTTGCATTTAACTGAAAAAACTTTTTTCTTTAACAGAAATTGAAAAATTCCAAAAAGGGGAAGGAAAGGAAGAAGAGAAGTATATTGATGTAGTCATCAATAAGAATATGAAGTTGGGACAAAAAGTTCTGATTCCAGTAAAACAATTCCCTAAGGTAAGCCAGATTTTCATATTTGATAAATTTAAGTTCTTACAAAAGATCTTTCACTAGTATCTTTACTATTTTTTAATATAACATTTAAAACTTTTACCATTCACTACTGTTACTATTCTGCAATCTGTTCTGTAGGAGCTCTAAGGTAGAAATGATTCTTGTTGGAATAAATGTGCAGGAAAGTGGTACTATTCACACAAAATAGTATGTTGAGAGCAAATAAATTGAAACATATTTTTGGGATAGCAGGATCCTCTTCAGAATATCAAAAGGAAAAACAAATTTTGAAGTTGAATCTGATGCCAGGCTTTGAAACTCTTATTGTAGCTGGAAGTGCAGCTTAAAATGCACCATTAAGGAACTAATTGTGTAAATTTTCTTCTCATCCTCAAGTTTCAGCCATTGTTATTCTTGAATGAATTATAGCTTGACTGCTAAATTATGCAGTCTGTTCTGGAGAGGCAGAGACTGTTTCATTAATATCTTTGCCCACCATGAATTCTTAACACTTCTTTACTGCCAAGTATTATCCTGCACTAAGATATTGCTGCCTGGAAGCATTTATGCAACATTCAGTAGGCTGTGGAACTTTATTATTTTGGTGCTGCTTAAAATTTTAAGGTTAATGTTATGACAGTCAGATTAGCATTCTTTTAATTTGTTTGCAATGGGTTTTTCTTCCTACTAGAAATTTCAAGACTTTCTGTTCATGGAAGAAAAAATCACCATTCTTTCCTCCTTCTGTTTAGGAAAACTTTTTATAATTGATTTTTTTTCTTTGCAGTATCAGTGTTTTTCTCACAGGCCTGTGCAGGGTAACTTGCAGGGATTTCTTTACTGCTGTTCAAAGTTTCATGAAATATTCCTTGAGTTGAGTGCAAGGCTGCACATCATGTGGGCACCTCTTTGGAACTCTGACTTAAGTCATCTTTATGACCAAACAGAGCTATATACAAGCATACAGAAACATAAAGATTGGAAGGTAAAATATAGGAACCCCTTACTCCATGGTCAGTGTTTGCAAACAGGATGTTTTTCTTCTAAATGTTGAGATGTGGATACTTGAGCTCAGGGGCAAGGAAGGCAAACTGACTATTAAAAAGGGAAATGCTGTCTTCTGAAAGATACTTTTGCTTCTTTATCTAATGTCAACTTTCTTTATCGGGCTAAACACTGAAATTATTTGGGATAGCTAGTAGGAAGGCCCTTGCCATATTTTGAATGGCTAGGGATGCTCTGCTGTTTGATCAGTACTTCTGACCCACAGACACACTGAACTGGAATAAAACCTGGTGTGTGCTATGGAAAGAAGCCTGAACTTAGGTCCAGGCAGATCCAGGAGTGCAAAATAAAACAGCTGTGCAGAGCAGACATATCATATGAGTTCCTGCATCTCCACTAGGGCTGCTCCACAGAAAACAAAATACTGTTATCTCTATTCACATAAATTTCCTCTTCTGACAGAGTGAATAAAATCTTAGATACTTAATAAGAATACACAATATTTGGGGGATCAACTTCTCTTAGAAATTTGTTTTTATTACATATAGATGGATATATGTTAAAGGTTGCTCATTAAAGATTCTGTAGAGTCAAAATGAACTAAAATTTCTCACTTGTATGGGAGTAGTCTGGGAGGTGAGTATCAGTTCAGAATTATGATGGGTACTCTTGATATCTCTGAAAAGCACCTGCCCTAAATCATAAGTAGTTGCTGTAATTTGCTATCACTTGGTATTAGAACCAGTCGTGTGGTTTTATTTTTGAGATCTAATAAATTATGATACATTGTATGAAGTTGCATAGCTTCAAGGTGGCAAACTAAGAACCTTATCCTGGCATACTGTAGTCATCAGTAAGTGACATGAGTTTTAAATGCCTGTACATGGGAGAACAAAGTCTTTTTGCATTAATAAATTTTTGAAGTGCTAATCCTATTTCTATTTCATGTGTTCAGAGAGGGGCTCAGAAGTTAGAGATTTGTAAGATAGATACAGAGTTGTTCCAATCATCTTGATTCCCCTGAGTTGTATGTAGAGTGCTTGTGTTGGATATTTATCTATGTTGTCTGACTGGTGACTGCCAAGGTGACTTCACCAAGGACAAGTTGTGCCTGACAAAACTGGTGAACTCCTTTGACAGGGTTATAAGGTTGGTAGGATAGGGGGAAAAGCAAGTGACATCATCTACGTGGATTTGTGCAAAGCATTTGACACTGTCCCATGTGTCACTCTTGTCTCTAAACTGCAGAGGCATGGACTTGATGGATGGACCACTTGGTGGATAAGGAATTAGCTGGATGGTTGCACTCAGAATTCTGGTCAATGGTTCAGTGTCCAAGTGATGACAAGTGACATTCCTTGGGGCCTGGTACTGGGACCCACACTGTTTAACATCTTTGTTGGTGACATGGATAGTGACGCTTGAGTGCACACTCTGCAAGTTCACTGACACTCAGCTGTGTGGTGCAATTGACACACTGGAGGGATGGGATGGCATCCAGAGGACCTTGAGAGATTGGAGAGGTGGGGCTGTGCAAAGCTCATGAAGTTCAGCAGAGCCAAGTGCAAGATGATCCCTGTGGGTTGGGGCAATCCCAGACAGAAATAAAGGCTGGGCAGAGAATGGATCAAGAGCAGCCCAGAGGAGGATGTCTTGGGGTGCTTGTGGAAGAGAAGCTCAACAGGATCCCAAAAAGGTGCTCTCGCAGCTCTGAAACCAAAGGTGTCCTGGGCTGCATCCAAAGCCCTGTGGGCAGCAGGTGAGGGAGGGGATTCTGCCCCTCTGCTCTGGTGAGATCCCACCTGCAGTGCTGCATCCAGCTCTGGGGCCCCCAGAGCTCAGGACGTGGGCCTGTTGGAAGGAGTCTAGAGGAGGTCATGAAGGTGACTGGGGCTGGAGCACCTCTGCTAGGAAGATGGGATGAGAGAGTTGGAGAAGGCTCCAGGGAGACCCTACAGCATCTTCCAGTACCTAAAGGGGGCTTAAAAGAGAGCTGGAAAGAGACTTCTTACAAGAGCAGGGAGTGATTGGACAAGTGGAGATGGCTTTAAATTGTATGAGGAGACATTTATTAGGGAGTAGGAAGAAATTCTTTACTANGAAGATGGGATGAGAGAGTTGGAGAAGGCTCCAGGGAGACCCTACAGCATCTTCCAATACCTAAAGGGGGCTTAAAAGAGCTGGAAAGAGACTTCTTACAAGAGCAGGGAGTGATTGGACAAGTGGAGATGGCTTTAAATTGTATGAGGAGACATTTATTAGGGAGTAGGAAGAAATTCTTTACTAAAAGACAGTGAGGCATCTGGTATAGTTACACAGAGAAGCTGTGGATGCTCCATCCCTTGAAATGTTCAAGGTCAGGCTGGATGGGGCTTTGAGCCACCTGATAAAGTGGAAGGTGTCCCAGCCCATGGCAAGGAGGTTGGAACTGGATGATCTTTAAGGTCTCTTCCATCCTTCTCTGTGATTCTCTTCTGTGGAACTTACCAAAAATATTGTAGTCCTAATAAAAACCTGAAATGGTGTTTCACATAAATGCTCTGTGCCTCTGCACTGCTGTTCTCTGTCTGTGTGTGCAGTTTCTTAGACCATTTTATCTCTGGTAGGTGTTGATATTGCTACAAATGTGTTGTTGGTAGAAAATACCAAGGGAGAATTCCTCAGAAAATGGTTAAAAGGTTTGTTTCTCATTTTTCAGTTTTCTTTCTACTGATCAGTGTTGGTGACAAATGCTTCAGAAGAATGAAAATCCAGACTTAAATATGGTTGAAATCTGTGCAAAAAAATCTTCTGCATGTCAGTATTGAATTCAGAGTTCTCCTATCATTCTGGCATGTTTGCCTGCAGTCCACACTAATGGTGTTACGTATTTCACAAGATCCTGAACAAAGGCATCTCCATTTTTTCAGAAGATGTAGTCTTTATGGGGTTAGTGACCTGAGAAATGTGCTGTTTGCAGCTGACATTATAATAATTGATCATTTAAAAAAAACATTGTAATAATTGATAAATCTTTCAAACAAGCATTGTGGGTTACCAGTTTGGATTTAATCTAACTAATTTGAGTAATCAGGAAACAGTGAGAAAAAACATGTTTGCTTCAACTTTATTAACAGAATAGTCCCCTAAATAAATGGTCCTGCTTTTAAACTAGATCAAAAAACCCAAGTTATTAAAATTGTTAAATCCTTAACAGGGTTAAATAGATGAAAATGAAAATAACCACAAATATAAGTGATTTTTTTCCAACAGAAACTATTCCTTTGTTTATATTTGCCAGGGATGACTCTGGGTAAGAAAGATGCCTCTGCTGTTTATGTATATGGATATTTTATTAATCCTATCCTAATTTTTTGTTATAAAAGAAGGCTGTGAACCAAAGCAACCTGTCAGTGCCCTGCCCCCAGGCAAAACAGCATGCCAGACCTGAAATGTATACTACATTGCCTTTTCCTTCTTTAAAACTTTTCTGTGATTCTGACTCCTTGAATAAATCATAGTAGCCTCAGCACAGGTCAGGCAGTCCAGGCTCTGATCAGATCAGCCTGGCATGGTAATGCTTGCTCACATTTCCTGTCCTGTCAGATACATTCTCATGAGCCCATGGCTGGATCCTGTGCAATTGCCCCTGACAGCCCTGGAAGGTGGCAGGTTAAGTGCTGCAACAACTTCTCAACTAAAGTGCAGAGCAGCTGGGTTTCTGTTGGAAAAGAATCTGGTAGACCTCATGTTCAAAAGTATCTATTTGCACTTTTTTGGGCATCTTTGCTTACCATGAAAAAACATTGAGTTTCTGGTGTTTTGCGTAGTGCAAATTAGCTGAATGTTCCTGGTGATGTGCTTAACTGGCCTCCTACTTAAGAGCTTTTGGTTCTTTCTGTGGTACTCTATATCCTTTAACTGGGAACTTCTGTCTTACTCAGTCCTTGGCAGTGTCAGTTAACATGCTTAATCTCATGCTACAGATAGTTGGTCTAAATGGATTTTTTTCAGATCTGGACCTTGATAGAAGATGATAGAATCACCAAGAGAACCTGAATTTTGTCTGTTCTATGAAATAACTCAAGATGGTTAGTCCTAGGGGTTAAGTTCAGCTTCTCCTTGAGGTTGGTTGTGCATTTGGATAAATTTCCTATTGTTATTAGGAAGGAATAACAGACTCCTGTAAAAAAAAAGTTCCTGATTTAATATGTCTTTATATGGTGACAGATAGTCTTACCTGGTAAGACAAANCAACCTGAATTTCGTCTGTTCTATGAAATAACTCAGGATGGTTAGTCCTAGGAATTAAGTTCAGCTTCTCCTTGAGGCTGGTTGTGCATTTGAATAAATTTCCTATTGTTATCAGGAAGGAGGAACAGACTCCTGTAAAAAAAAAGTTCCTGTTTTAATATGTCTTTATATGGTGACAGATAGTCTTACCTGGTAAGACAAAACCTTGTGGAAACTCCTTTATATATTGCAGGCCTAGTCACGTATTTTCAAAATATGATTGTGCAATCTTAGAGTCTTTTGGTTTGGTCCAGCTCTGCAGATGCCTCCAAGAGCCCTGAAGTGCTGTGATAGGGAAATTAATCTGAGGTATTTAGGTGAAGCTTGAATAAGCTTTAGTAATGATGTCTGCAATCCTGTTGTAACTGGGACATCTACTACAAGTAAGGATTAGAGAGACTGGCTTTTATGCAACCCTATAGGAAAAGGGCCAACTTTTTGAGGTAGAACTGATTTCTAAATCAAGCTACCTATAGATAGGAGTCCATGTGGATGCTGGATGTCTAAACTGCGGGTAGTGGAATGAGATCTTGTCAGCTTAGGACTTTGAGGTTAGAGTGACTTCCTGTTTGGTCAGCTGAATACCTCAACTGACTCTGGGTCGTGTGTGAAAATGTGACCCTTAAACCTGTATTTCTGTTGTGTTTCATACTTGAAAATAATCTTAAAACTTGCACAGACTTAGAGGCAAAAAGTGAGCTGGCCACTCAAAGAAGGTCCTGATGTGGTTGGGTTGGTGGAAGGACTCTGTGGGTCTGTCCCAACACTGCTATGAGGAGCCATCACCTGTAAAAGGTGTTTTAGAGCTTTGTTGTGTACTTGTGAGGCAGGAGGGTGTCATCCCCCTCCCATACATTTAATGAATATGCATTGTGAAGTAGTTTAGTCTCAGAACCCTCATTTTGCTTTGACAGTTTGCTGAACTTGGGTGTTCTGAATTAGGTGAAAAAAATAGCTTCCCTGGATGGTAAATGGAATCATGATGGTTTTCCATGAGATGGATCAAAAACTGTGGGGAATAATTATTTCCATTTTGACAGGCTACCATTTTAAAAGTTGCTCATAGATCTACACTTAAATACTGGGTAAATCTCAAAAGTTAAGAAGAAATGTTCTGTTGTTCCCCTAAGTGATACTTCAAATATATTTTCTCAAAAATTACTGACTTGTGGAACTGGTATCCATTTAAGCCTTTTAGCTCAACTTTTGAAGTGAAAATGCCTGTTTTAAAATGTCATTGTCATATACGATATATCTCCTGTTGTTATGTAAAGTCATGAAGAGATTAATATTTTAATCACATGACTAGTTAGAAAGCAATTTTTCATAATAGCTCAGCTCTAAGGATTTCTTGAAGCAGAAATGAGAAAATGTGGTTGCATAACCAGAAGTGATATGGAGGAACAAGCATCAATTGTAATAGCAGGGATAACTTTTGAGCAACTTTACAGTAAAATTGACCAAGCTTTCTGCTGTGCATAAATGTTTAAAGACCTATTACTGTGTTACATGAAAGAGAGTAGTTTGTGGTGTAACATAGCTGCTTGAGGCACTTACCTTTCTAGAGAAACTTTCTCTTTGAGATGAATAGGAAAAACCCTGAAGTTTACCTTGTTTCAGGTCATTCGAAGGGAAAGTGCTCTGAATCTTATATTAACTTTTTTTTTTCTAGTGACCCTGTCACAGAGAAACCATTGCAGAAAACTAATATGTCAAGGAAGCTTTCTATGGCTTTAATAACAATGCAGTGCTTAAAGCTTTACGGGAAAGCATTTGGTCAAGCATTTATACTTTCACTAAGTATTTTAAGCTGGATGAACCATTTTTAGCAGACTTGCTTTGGTTGGGGATAAACAAGGATTATTTTTTCTATTATATCCCCTTTTCTGTAATATATACATTTAAAAATGCTGTAGCACTTGCATTAATTGCCTTCTTTTTTTTTTGGTTATAATTCATATAGTAGATCAAATGGTTCTGTGGAGAGTGTCATGTTCTTTGAATGTTCTTTGTAACTGTGTTTCTCCAGAAATGTTTTCAGGGAATGGTTTCAAGCAGTGATGTGGTAAGGAAACAAATCTCTAAACAACTGTTCAAGTCATGTTTTGATTTGGTGATTCTGAAGAAGTGGGTGCTACACAGTGATGCCCATAATCTCCATTGTATGATAACTGAAAAAATGTTCCTTAAAATGAGGATTTGTGAACATCTAAGACAGGAAACAATTTTGAAGCAAAAGCCTTATAATCAATTTTTTTTGTTGTTGTTTCTATTGTGAAAGATGTTTTCTATTTGAGATATATTTTAAATTGGAGTTTTTTTACAGACTTTAGTATAATCAGTAAAAGGGAAACAGTNACAGGAAACAATTTTGAAGCAAAAGCCTTATAATCAATTTTTTGTTGTTGTTTCTATTGTGAAAGATGATTTCTATTTGAGATATATTTTAAATTGGAGTTTTTTTACAGACTTTAGTATAATCAGTAAAAGGGAAACAGATACACTCTTTCAGTATAGTTAAGTAGTATTTGCCAGCTAATGGGCACCATGGTCAAGAGAAAATCCCATATCCCAGGAATTGGAGGAATGGCTGTTGCACTGCATAATGTATCTTTACCCACAAAGTAAACCCGAGGAACAGGAGGATGTGCTTTCAATGATCACAGATTTTAGGAAAAAGAACACCTCTCAAACCTTGCATCCTTTTGCTCAAACTCTAGTGTATCATCGGATGATATTTTGTTCAGAAGATACCATTTATCAGTAGCAGAGTATTATTTGGTTAGAAGTGTAGCTGATGTGCTAGTTTTTCCCATTTTATCTGATTGTTTCCTCCAAGTCTGTTAATCTGAATCTTGATATTGTTTTTGCAAAGATGCCTGTAATTTAGCTTGAGTACCATATTTGCCAAATCCTTCAGACCTTTGAGTTGGGGTCCTTACCTCCTCTTTTATGTGCCATTCCATAGTTTACTGACATTAGAAGCTGTCTTAGTGCAGAGACAATTCCTGATTTGACCAAGATGATCCAGTGTAGAGTGACATTTATGGTTGATTCTTAAGAGTTCATCTGTCCTATAGAACTGAAAATTTCACCAGCTTGCACTGGAATACACTGTGACTGCTTTAATACAGGGTTAGCTGAAGCTGATGAAAGTGAGGACTATTTTTGGTATTTACAGCAGTTGGGAGGTGTTCGTGCTATATTGAGAGGGGTGAGTAAAGAGGGGAGTCTGGCATGTCTGATTCTGATCCAGCACTAGTGGATCTGACTGGTCTGACTCAGGCAGAGCTGTTCAGAGAAAACATATCTGTTTGTTACTATCCAGTGTATCTAAGTAAGAGATAGTTTATAAGCCTGAGTTCACTAATAAACCTGAATTTCTTCTTTGTTCTTGTGCTCTTGGGGCAAATAAACCCTTAATGTGGAGCATGGGAAGCACCCTTGCAACTTGTATGTGTGTAGTCTTGTGTAAGAGCTAATCTGGATCTGCCAGGCTTACTTGCTTCTGTAACACAGCAGACCAACAGGATTTGCTAATTTTGTAACTAAAATTTGTTTTACCATGTGCTGGTTTTGTACCTTTTGGTTTGAGTCCTTCTACTGTTTGGTTGAAAGCAGTGTATAAGTAATAATAGTAACTTAGTGACTGATACTTTGAGTGTTTCTGTATCTATGAAATATTTCAAAATAAACCTTTGATTGGATGTTTCCAATTTGATGTAAAAGGGAGATAAAGCAATCGTTTGAACAAAATGCAGTACCTGTTCAAAGTAAATAATCTGTTTTCTACTGAAAGGATTCCTTCAATATCATAAATGGATTTTATTTATGGAATGATCAACTGAAATGTTCCAAAGCCTTTTAGGTTTGTTATGTGGGAGCTAAAATGCTTTGTGACTGCATTGTAAGCCATATTTTACTAACCTTTGTGCTTTCAAGCTGCATCTAGAAGTACTGTGCTTTCAAATCAGCAGAATTTCAGACTTACAACACAAGTTTCTTATGCTTCAGACTTGTCAAATCAAATGTTTGGAGCCACAGTGCACAGAAAAGAATAGTTCAGTGGATCTCAGGATACAGACAATACATTTTCATGTTCATTAAATGTGTCTAGAACATGTCATCTGTGCAGTCCTTGTGTAGCTTCTGTAATGTCTGACTTTGGCACTAGATATTTCATGGTTTTTTAAAGATGACAACTTTTGGAGGTATTAAAGTTTGGTAAGTCAAGTTTTCAGATTTACACAACATTAAACTACTTGGTTTTAACTAAAAGAATATAGCTACAGTAAAAAATGTTTATTTTTGTTCCCAGTAGCTTATAAAGGCTATTATAAGTAGACATAAGTAATCTTAAGTAATGCTTGAAATACTGAGGTGATGTTCCACTACATGAAACCTTTACTTTGAGCTTAACTATGGACTTCCTTTGAGGAAACTCTTGATAAGGAGTAATTGACTTCTGGAAGTCAAAATTTGTTACAAATTGTTTCAATTTGTTTGCTTTCCTTAGTTATACCTTCAGAAACAATGAAATCAGAAGTCTAACTTAAAAGGAATCTCTAGAGAAGATTTCCGACTTCAGATGTTCAACCTTCTGTTGAAATAATGATTGCAAATTAAATTGCACAGGACCCCATCAGTGGCCCTGAGTCCTGAATATTCTCAGCAAGGGAAATTTCTACCTATATCTGCCCAGTCTTTCTGATTAATATTTTTCTTGACTGTACCTTAGGACCTACATGAAAAAAATGGACAACTCTAATGAAAAAAGAAAAATTAAAGAAATTCCCTGAGAATGTCATGATGTGACCTGATAATTTCAGAAAAGACTGGTTCATGCAAGGCCTTCAATTTAATAGCTTCTGTGGACTATAGTAATCCATAAGCCATTTTCTCAATAGTATTATGTCAGGTCTACATTGGGAATTGAACTTGCAACTTGTAAGGGGAATAAACTTACATTTTCATATTTAGCCGACCTTTAATGCTTACTTTCTTTTTTGTCTGAAGCTGAAAGAAATGAACTGGAGCTGTAGACTTTCTGCATTGTAGGATGAGCGCAGCTGGGCCTTTGTTCCATCAACACATCCAGTGTAGCAACAAGAGATTTGGGACTGCCTTTCAGATAACTCCAGATGAACAGGGAGATCAGTGCAGTCCATCTTGGTTCTTCAGTGACGTGGTAGTAGAAGGACAAGCAAAGAACTTATAAACTGTTTCATAAATCTGAGGCCCCAAAGCTTAAGCCTGTTTGCTGTTCAGCATCACTTAATTTTTTTTCTGCCTAAAACTATCTTTTTAAAGTGATTGTGTCACTTCAGTTGTTGAGTACCTCAACCTTCTCATCTATTGTAATCAGTTTTCCATCATGGTTTGTTGGTGGGAGTAGGGGGTAACACCTTCTTTAACCTTCGTTTTCTGGTTGGGACACCTGGAGAAGCCCTTTCTGTTACTCTTTGTGTCATTTGCCAGATTCAGTTTCAGCTTCATTTGGGCCTTCCTCACCCCAGCTGTACACAACCAGACTTCATCTGTGTACTCTTCTCAGGTGCACTGTCTGTGCACTTGTTTCTTGCCTTTTTCTTTGACCAGCCTGTTCCTAGTCAGCCATGCTGGTCTCTTGCCTGAATTCTTGCTGCTGGGAATCTCTAGCTGTTGTATTCAATGGAAGACTTCCTTAAAGAGCTGCCAGCTCTGTTCGACTCCCTCATCCCTGAGGGCAGTCTCTCAGGGGATCCCACTGACTAGCTCCCCAAAGAGCTGGATGTCTGCTTTCCCAAAGTTCAGCAGCCCAGCTTTACTCCTGATCTATATGCAGTGCATGATTGCTGCCTCCAATCTTGATGTCCCCAGTGAGCTCATCTGCATTGGTGACCACTCCTCTCTGATAGGTCTGTCTATTACCTGGGTTAGGAAGTTATCCCACATGCATTCCAGGAGTCTCCAGGGTTGCCTGCAGCTCGTTTTGCAGATGTTGGGATGGTTGGAGTCCCTCAGCAGGACAAAAGGACAAAAGCCTTGGGCACAGTACCCTCCTGTTAGCTGGAGCAAGATGGTTTTGTCAACAGGCTCCTCTTGATCTGGCAGGTTGTAGTGGACACCAAGTTATCCTTAAGTTCAGATACTTCTGTGTTGCTGGAGCCACTGACATTCTATTAATTGTACTATATGATTGTTCTTAATGTTTTTTAATTTATGATCTAATCACTTGCACCTCTGACCAAAAGTTGTTTCAGCAAAATATCCCTTTTAATTTACTCATTGCTCATTAATTTACAATTAAAAAAACAGTGAGGTTAATGTGTTGGTTTTTTTGTTTTGTTTTCTTACAGTTCAACTTTGTGGGAAAACTTTTGGGTCCACGTGGTAATTCTCTGAAGCGTTTACAGGAAGAAACACTGACAAAAATGTCGATTTTGGGAAAAGGTTCTATGAGGGACAAGACAAAGGTAAGGCCTGAGTATGTCAGTAGAGTTTTGTTACTTACCTTAAATTTCTGATGAGGGGAACAAACCTTGTAATGAAAATTGGAACAAATAAAAAGCATAGGAGATTGTAATATTGATTATTGGTTAATGTCCCTCTTTGGCCAGTCAAACCAAGATTCCACATGCAGTGGGCAAACCAAGCCAATAGATATCAAGTTATGGAAGACAGAGAATTTTATGGGAGCTAAACTGGTGTCAAAGAGGGATACTGGAATGTGAACAAGTTGTGGCTTTTGTGTTGGTCTTCATAGGAAACAAAAAAAACCTTAAAATGCTTAATGTGTTCCCAAGGTTGTGAGATGTAGCCAGTGAGTGAGTGAGCTAGTTTTGTGTGCTGTTGTAAGAGTTTTAGTGTGTAGTGTTTTCATAGAATCACAGAATATCCCAAGTTAGAAGGTACCTGCATGGATCATCAGAGTCCAACTTCTGGCCTTGCAAGGAATGGAGAAAGTAATGGAAGCATTGCTAAGTCATGTTACAGAACTAAAATAAAATACAATAATAAAAGTTAACTTAGCAGAGAAAGCACAGAGTGACTTGAAAAGTTTGTTAATGGGAATGATCTTAATAAAACCTGCCTTAAAATTCTGTATGTTTTGTTAAAGGTGATGATTGAAATGCTTCTTTACCAGGTCCTACTCAGAAAACTGTGACTTTTCTATTGCTTATTGCTGTTCTCAGCCAACTTTATTGATAATCACAGAAAGCAAGTTTCTTAGTACTCTTGTTTTCTGCATAAACTAACTCCACAGTGATTTTTTTCCTCTTTAGAAGAAAAGGACAGGGAATGCGTGGTGCAAGTATATACTAAAAACCAGTATATAGGGAACTCAACTAGCTTCCAGTGCTAGTGGCTCATATGTTTTGAGTAATTGTTCCTAGGTATTTAACTGAGAAGCAGTTTCTTATTAAAACTAAATATTTGAGCTGTGACATTTTTATTAGGTTACTTTCTATTTTTAAGATCTCTTATTTGTATTGACAAAATAATGATTTTGCTGGCGGAGTCTAATCCTGCTGAGTGACCTCTTTATATTCTTGCTCTTGGTGCTCTGACAGCGATCTAGGCTGATTTTTTTAAAACATCTTCAGAATAAAACTCAAATCATGTTGATAAGAATGTTATTCATGAGAAGCAGAAATGGATTGTCACATATAAACCTCAACCCATAATTAGGGGGGTGCAGGAGAGATTTCAGCTATCATTGCAACTTACAATTTTAGTAATCTAAATGGTGAAATGCTTACCTGATGCTTGCCAAATATAAGAAGCTGCAGGGGAGTGTTAGTTTTTTAGACAGCAGAACTCCTAATTATTTGATATAGTGTTATGTGGTAAATCAATGAAATTATTTCTGGTGATAAAACCATTTATGCCCTGAAGCTGTCAAGTACACACGGGCGAGGGGCAGTCTGAGAAAAGCAAGTACTGCCCTTTTGGTCTGTGAATATTTTGCATGTGAATGTCAGTATTTGAGAACTGAGCTCTGCTTCACTCCACTGAACTTAGCTTTGCAGTTCTTGAAGTGGGTTGGGTGAAGGAAGATGAAAGAAGTAAGCTTGCTTCTGAAAGACCTAGTGAACTCTTTGCTAATGTTCTCTTCCCTCATCTCATATGCTGTTAGTTTTATGTCGAAATAGCACAGTTCTGTGAAGGATGCACTCATTGGATAAAAACTTCAGTGAGAACAGAAAATAAGTATCAAAGCAGCATAGTAATACTGTGATTGAAATAATATTGGTAAAATAAGCTTGCTCTTGTGGAATATTGGATCAAAACTGTTTCTGTAGACTTTACTTTAGAGAAAAGTGTCTTCATGAAACTGGTGTACCTGGGAAACTCTTGGAAGCATTCCTCCTTGTGCTGCAGTTTCTGTGTGTAAGCAGGATCTGTTGGCTCTTACTTCATGTTACTTTTACAGTTGTAGACATCTGCACATGAGTAAACAGTGTCTGCAGATTCCTCTGGAGAAACTTCAACACTTGCATAACAATGTTGCAAACAAGAATGCGTAAAACCAATCTTTTTCTTATCTTCTAGGAGGAAGAGTTGAGAAAAAGTGGAGAGGCAAAGTATTTTCACCTAAATGATGACCTACATGTTTTAATTGAAGTATTTGCTCCACCTGCAGAAGCATATGCCAGAATGGGACATGCTTTGGAAGAAATCAAGAAGTTCCTCATCCCTGTTAGTATTTTTTTAATGAGAATTCTGGTAGTACTGAGTGAGAAATGTTATCTCTAAAACTGAATAAGCTGGTGAAGGTATCCCTGCCCATTACAGGGAGCTGGAATTAGATGATGTTTAAGGTTCCTTCCAGCCCAAGCTGTTTTATGGTTCTGAACAGTGTACAATATTGGTCAGATCATGTTGTTAAATGTCCTTTGTGAAAGAAATTATGATTGTCAAATACTTTGCATTTTGATACAGGCAGTTACTGGGTGAATCTGTAACTGTCCACACAAATCTCATGACCTGACCTGTAGTGAAAGAAACTTATTCTTGCTTAACTAGTCATATGCAAAGTATCACAGACTACAAATAATTGTAAAAATCTGTAAAATGTGTGCTTTTTCTGTTGGTACACATGGAGCATCAGTTCTGTTTAAGAATTAATGCACTTGAAGATGTAGTATTTCTGTCACCTGTAATCCTGGTTTAGTGTTGAGAATCAATACAGGTTTATTTTGTATCTTTATTTTTATCCTAATACTAGTGATACACAAGCTGTACTTTTTTTCTAGGGTATACTTCAGCTTCCATTGTATGGATGGATAAAATGATGTCTGGTTTCCAGTACAATATTGTACTGTGTTTGGAATGTGTCTAGGTAATGGGTTTCTAATGTCCTCTATAACTTTATCTGCTCCTCATGTAAGAGCCAACTTTACTTCTTTGCAATATTACACTGCTTGAAAAAATCCAGCCTCTCTTGGAAGCACTCTCTGGAGCACTTGAGGTGATGTTTGTGTCTGTGACATTCCCAACTGATTTAGCTCTTGAGTGAACATTTCATCAGTCTTTATGGATGGTCAGAGGAATAGTACAGAAAGCAAAGCATCCTCAAGGCACATTGACTTCTGTTTATTTTTATTGCTGAAAATGTTACCCAAGTGTTAGTCTTTGTTTGTGTCAGATCTGAGAAGTGTGAGGACCTGGCTAAGGAAAGTTTCCTGAGGCATGTGTCTGAGTGACAGCAGCTTGTAAATGTCTGAGTGGAGCCAGCATGGCTGTATTGGGGACCAGCTGGGGATGTCTCTTGTGCAACATTTGGTGCTGATAACTTAACAGTGCTCCTGTATGTATTTTGGGAATTATAGTTTGTGTCAAACCTAGTTCACACCTATGAAACCACCCAGAGAGTGGCTGGGCACCAGAAGGGGCTCCCTAGGGAAATGGTCACAGCACTAAGCCTTACAGAGTTCAAGAAATGGACAATACTCTCAGGCACATGGTGGGATTCTAGGCGTGTCCTCCTGTGCAGGACCAGGATTTGGACTTAAATGATCCCTATGGGTCCCTTCCAACTCAAGGTATTTTATGAAACTATGTCTCCAGGTGACTGGAGTTGTGTGCTCCTTGAGTGTTTCTTCTGACCTGTTTTTATCTGAATGAAGTGAGTTCATGTGCTCCAGTACTACACTGTGGTATGAACCAAAGCATGGTAAGTCGCCAGGCGGTTCAGTAGGAATATGTCCTGATGTGAAATAACCCTAATGTAGATGCACTTTTAGGACAGTTAAAAAACAAAGATGTTTTGGGCATTATGTTCTCATTTTACAAAAAATGAAGCATCACATTGTACATTTGTCTGCCAGTTCCAAATTGTTTTTTTCTTGATGGATATGAAAGGAGGTGAATGAGCATACTACTGTTCAGACATTGAAACTGATCACACGGGGTATTCAACACAATATTTGTAGGAATGCTGGGCTGTCATAATGTCGAAGGTTACTCTATTTACAAGATTCATGATTTAATGGTGTGGAGAGAAAAGGGAGAATTAAGTTCTTGGCTATTCTAGACAGCAAACAGCTGCCTTTTTTTAGATAGAAATACTTTCAATTTGATAAATGCTTCTTGCACATGGTGAAAGGAAGGATATGTCTGATCCCCATGCCCCCTCCATCACAGGTCTTACTTTTCTTCATTGAGCTTGATTTCCCTAATGTTGCCATAAATGAAGTAAGCTTATCAAAACCTGGTCATTAGTGTGTTAAGCCAGTAGAATTACAGACTGATAATAAGCAATTCCATTGCCTGGTTGATTATACACTTTTCCATCTTTATTTTTGATCTTTGCATCTTTATTATACTGAGCTGAACTGATGCTACATAATCTTTCCTGAACTGTGGGATCAAGCCAACACTGTCTTAATTTCCCTTTGGCTTTTCAAATGTAAGCTTATCAGAATTGCCCTAAATGCCTTAATCTCTTTCGCCTCCCCCCCTTCCAGCAGCCACTGAAGGAATAAGGAGCAGCTTTTTCTTTTCTAGAACTACTGTTTGGTTCACTGCTGCCAAATGCAACTTGGTTTGTATATTCTCCAAGGTCTGTTGTATCTTTCTTAAGAAATTACCTGTTTTATTTCAGGAAAGATGTCCTGATATGAGTATATATGATCATGATCATAATTTACATTCTCTGTACAATGTGGAGTTACTATGGCTTCCTACAGTTTTAGATGCTAGACCAAATTTATGAATATGGTTATTGTTAATCTTTCAGATCAGTGCTGAACATAACATCACATTTAGTGCTAGAATGCAGAATAGAGAATATCCTTGTAGTAGCTGACTATAGCAAAAATGCCTCAGCCTCTCTTATTGGATCTTCAGATCCATGGGCAAACATCTTTGCATTGAAGTTTAACCTCAAGCACCTGCAGTGGTGTACTTTCATTTGAGCTATTGGCATTACTCAACCCAAAACATAAAAACTGGTTTTGAGGGTATTTTTGGCTGTGTTTATGTTGCTTTGAGTCTTACCTTTCTTCTGCAGTTCGAATTGTGGCTTCTGACTTTAAGTATATTCTTTTATCTTCCTTGAAATTAGCCAGTCCTTTTATTCTGGCCAGACTCTTTGGTCAGCACTCTTGTTCTAGTATTAGATTGTTGGGTGTTCTGCTTGATACTGGTTACTCAGAATTACTTCTCTCAGTTCAAAAAACCAGGTACTTTCAACCTCACCTGCCCCTGATTGCTGGATTTATACCAGGGCTTCAAGGCCAGGCTGGATGGGGCCCTGAGCAGCCTGGTCTAGTGGAAGGTGTCCCTCCCCATGGCTGGAGAGTTAGAATGAGATGGTCTTTAAGGCCCTTCCCAAACCATTCTGTGATTTTATGGTTATGGCAGTTTTGGCCATTAGAACTTAGTCTATCTTGTTTAATTTTTGAGTAGTGGCAGTCATTTGTCTTCTGACAGATACAGCACTAATTACTCTTGGCTATTGATTACCAGAGTTTCTTGTTTTCCTTGTCTTTAAAGCAAAGTATAGAAATGTCTTTGAGCAAACAGTCTATACCAGTTATATGACAGTGTGAGCAAAATTCACCACCTTTTTCTGTAGCCTGTTCTACCTTCTCCATATTTGGTTTGTAAGATGTGGTGATGAAATGGCTTTTAATGGCATTTTGAAGAGCTTGGTGGCCTTTGGAAGCTCTCACAGACTTTTCCTTGGGTAAGCTGGCAAGTAATCATGATGTGTAAAAGAGGTGGCTGGAAACCTGATAACTAATTGCTCACTGTCAGGATAAAGATCTACTTGAGTGCTTTGCAAAGCTGCAGAGGGTTTTGTGGGGATCTGTCCTGACATGATATAAATAAATAGCTTTGCTAATAGTTTGAGAGATAAATAAGGTCTTAAGCTAAAATGATCCCAAGAAGAGCTGCTGCCGATGTGTTGATCTGGCTGGGTGAAAATCATAGATAAAATTTTAAAGAAGGTTTAGTTAGATCATGTAGGTATGAGGACATGTGGGGTGAAAATCTCTTGCATGGATCTTGATGTAAATGCACCCTCCATGGTTGAATAAGAGTGTAGTTAGTCAGGGTAGGCAATTTGTTCATAAAATGAGAGTACACCTGTTAAGTTGAAATTCAGTGGCAGCATTTGTCTGTAATTCACGTGCTCCCCCTGCCTAGGCTGTTCAGAGGAGGGATGCAGTCTAAAGGGTTTCCGTGTCCATCTTCTAGGTGAGGAAAAGATTGTCTGCTTAATTTGACTTGAAGTGTGCTGTTTCCAGCAGTGAGTATTCACAAATTGACCATCTGCTACTTTTAATTGAGGAATCCATTTCAGAGTCTAATGGATTAACACTGCAGCTTATCGTGGCTGCCTTGTACTGCCCCTTCACTCTGCATCCTCCTACTGCCTCTGGCATATGTGATAAGGGCCATGTTTTCTGTTCTGTGCTGTGCACGGTGGAGCCCTTCTCTGTGACATGAGGCTGCTGCTACGTCTGGCAATGTGCTGCAGGAAAGTGAGAAAGCATCAGGGAGAAAAGAAAAGGGACCCAACACACACAGTAGCAACCTGAGCACATCTTTGCTAAGGAATTAAATTAATTGAGTATAAAATGATCAAAGGTATTCTTCCTGGGGCCCAGTTCTGAAAAAGATGTTTTGTGAAGAAATTATAAATGGCATCTGATACAGGCTGTCAGAACTTTGATATTGTATGTTGGTGGTACAGTTTCTTGGCATTTTGTGTCAAGATTGAAGTTTTGTTCTATACAGGACATAGAATTTTGCATTTGTAGCCAGTTCTGGTCCAGCAACAAATAAAAATACACAGTGGGTTTCTGTATAGTAGCTGTACAGAATATTCTGTAACACAGAATAGTGTTCAGTTTCCTGTTTGTAGTCTACTGCCTGTGATGGATTGGTTATTCATTGGGTCCTGGCCATTTAATGATGGAATCTGTTTCTCAAAAGCTTCAATTATGCCATTTGAAACAGTTTTTTCAGTCTTCTAGACCTTTTTGATATTTTCTGTTTGGTTTCTGCTGCTAAATAGAGGATGATCTCAGGTGGGAGGCTGGAAGTTAAATTTCAGAACCTATTTAAGGCATCTTGGACAAAATGCTGTTATGGTGCTTCTTCTTTAAACACCAGTAACTTTCTTCAGCAATAGCATATAAAGGACAACTTTTTTATTTCCATTTATAGAAGTCTAGGAGAAGCAGAATGTTACAAGGATAATTGAGAGATTTGAATTCATGGAAGTTTTAATCTCCTTTCAATGCAGGGTTATGTTTCAAAGTCTGTAAGACTGCCTGACAATCTTTTGATGCCTGTCTAGTGAATAAATGTAATAAACTCAGATTTGCAGTGAGATGCAGATTCTTTGTTTTGTCATTGAATTGCAAAATGGGTGGTGTTAGAACAAACCTTCCTTCTTCAAATAGGAGGATTTGCAGAAGAGCTGTTGTATCAGAAGTATCCTTTTGTTCCTATGGGAGCACCTATTAATATTTTGATACTCAGTACAGATGCCTCTTGGGTAAAATAGTTATCTTTAATTCACCTTTATGGCTGCATCCTGCTTGGCTCACTTTAAGTGGAGGAGAAATGATAGAAAAATACTTATATCTCAAGGGTTGACTGCTGGGTCTATTTTATTCCTGTGTGCTCTGCTTGTTTCGGAGGTTGACTCAATGTCCCTGAAAACTGTGCTTGAGAAGTACCATATTAATTCTGTGTGTAAAAACCTGAGCTTTCTTTTTGCTAGACCTTGAGAGGTAGAGGATTTGTGCAGACAGAAATAAGCCATATGTCCTTGGCATTTTTACCATCGCATATTATAGAATTTAGTTTTTTCAGCTCTTCTTATTTAGATAACAGTGCATGTGTGTATTGAATGAATTCCTGGGTTTATTCTATTACTCCTGACTTTTAAAGTGTGGATTCCTAATCTATTCCTTCGTTTTCATGTGATGTTCTCAACAGTGTATTTATTCTCTATTTTGCAACTTGCTCTCTCTCTCCTATTTTTCCTGCTTTTAACACAGTCATTCTACTGCTGGAACTAAAAACTAGATCTCAGTTCAGAATATGGGGTCTTGATTTTTTATTTTTTCTGGTTTCCTCCTATCTCTGCAGCATTTTACTGTTGCCGTTTTAATTGGTAAAGCTACATAAAAATACATGCAAAGGGAAAGAAAGACATGCCTGAGCAAAATAGGCAGTTATTATGTAGAATTTTCTAATAATGCTTGGACTGAATATTATTCCTATTATATTATGCACATTAAACTTCTTCAGTGTAATGTTCAACTTTTTTAAGAGGAAACTTTCAGGAGCAGTATTTGCTGAGAGTCGTGGGTAAAGAATTTGATTTTTATTCTCACTCTGCTTCCCCCTTATTTTAGGACTACAACGATGAAATCAGACAGGCACAGCTTCAAGAATTAACATATTTAAATGGTGGCTCAGAAACTGCAGAAGTTCCAGTTGTCCGTGGAAAAGCATCAATGCGAGCAAGAGGAGTACCTGTTCCTACTTTGTCCAGGTACGTGGAATTTCATTTGAATGTACATATTTCAAGCTTCTCCCTTCAAACACAATTTCTCCCCCAAGTAAAATGCATGAAGGATTCCCAAAGGAAGAGCAAAAGGCTGGGGAAACAACCTTCGTATTAATGAAATTTTAGTTCGTTTGGACTGAATTAACAAGGGTCTTGTGGAACTTGAATGCTGCCTTTGTAAAGAAGCAGTGCACAGCATAGATGTTCAGTCCTACTGTGAGCAACTTGATTTCTAGCCTTGAGTTGCTCCTTCGGTGCAGTCTGTGTTTGGGCCCTATGGAGTTCACAGCAGTAAATCTGTCTTACCTCAATTGACATGAATTTCAGGAGTATCTCCAACTTATACAGTATGCTTTTCTTTTTTATGGTACTACTAAGTTTTCATAGTCATGATGAAATGATACAGAAGTGCTCTGGAGGTAGAATTTGGATTTTCTTGTCTGAGTGGCACTTTATAAAAAGTGGCTTTTGTTTGATTTGTGGGTAGGCAAAGTCTACTGCTTTTGCTGTTTTTCTTCGTTGCAGGAGGTGTTTTATTTTTACTCTAGCATCCCCCATCTTCATTGCAGTACTGAGATGACAGTTTCAACTCCTTCAAGTTCTGAAGTGTGAAAACAAACCTAAATAAAGCTCATAACTGTTTATGTTACAGAGTACAGGGATTGTGGCTGCAGCACCTAAGTGTGACTGTTAACTGTGGTAATGTTTTCTTCTGTTTTGTGTACAGTTCTTGTTAATGCAGCTTGAAACTTGCATTTCTGAATGCAAGTTGTAAACTAATTTCTTGTTTCAATGCATTTCTCATGAACTTATTTCTGAACAATACCCTGAAGCATTTTACCTCAGATGATAAAGCATGTTAGAAGAAGCAGCACTAGGGAAATATTCCATTTATATAGATCTGCTTAGTTAAATGTATCCTGACAATAATTCAAATGCAATGCAGAGTGAATCTTAATTTAAAGAAATTATTCTTACTGTGAGTTGTGTCATGGGAGAAAAAAAATATGCTTTCAATCATCAAATTGTTGTTCTTGTATTTTGTAATATTGTGTAAATATATATATTTTTTCTGCTTTTCTTGATTTTAATGTTCTGAATAGTGTTACTTACATACCAAGGTTCACCTCCTGGCACTGTAATCAGCCATGCAAGAGTTCTTTCAAATTGGAGACCTCACTTGATTTTGGAGTTGGGGTTTTTTTTGCAAATTTTTTTTGGTTTTTAAATAGCTGTTTGTAACTTTGCCACAGATGCCTGTAATGATTTGCTACAGACACTCAGTACAGATACATTTGCAGTTCAAGTTTATTTCATTTTGCATGTCCTTCAGCTAATATTTCTGGGATACAGAAGCTATTGTTTGGTTGGATCCTATCACCAAAGTTTGATAACTAATTTACACTGTAGTACCTAGTATGTGCATATGTAAATAGTTTTTTAGTGTAGTACATTTCTAACATTGCTAGTTCTGTCCTCTGGATTTTGGTAAATTTTTTCAAATCTGAATTTTATTCTAGTGATACACTGTTACACAGCTTACAGAATCCTGCATAGTTGGTCTACTATTGAAGTGTCTTCAGGGTAAATTTAAATGCTATTAGTGTTTGATATGGAGATGACAGTAAAAGGTTGTAGTTTTGTCATCACCATTTTTCACATATATTCTAAAGGGAAGTGAAAGTGTGTCTGTTTGACTTGTCCTTTCTTCAAAGCTCATCTTAAACTCCAAGACACTTTTCTCTCAAATTGAAGTGCTGTTAGCATGTTCCTTAAATGAAGTTCAATTCTGTTGCGACTGAGATTCTACAGCCGTTGAGCTGTAGATCTCAAACTCAGTTATAATGCTCTGATTCTCTTTTAGCAGAAATGGATTTCAATGAATAATACCTTCGTTGAAGCAAAGCTTTAAAGGCTTTGTCTCAGTGTTGGATAAAACAGTTTCAATAGGCAGCATCCCTGAGATACTCAGGAGAAGCTGAAGCAAAGCCTCAGAAGACTTGCAAAATGAAGTCTAAAACCTTGATCCTAACCTTTCTTTGTAATCTACGGAATGGTTTTATGATACCAGTCTTGATACATGAAACATCCTATTGGGTGTGTTTAAGTTCCCCCTTGTGAAACCTTTATCACTCCTGAATAGTTTCAGTAAAAAAAAAGTACTAATTTATGCCTTTTTTGCTCCTTATAAGACAAGTGAAAACTGGATAAAATAAATCATATGAAATCTATTTTTAGCTCCATAACAAAATTTTATTTTGTAGAAAACAGTACATTTGTGTTTGTATACAAATATTCTAGTTTATGTGCAGACATTTCTCTGTGTGGTAATTTCCTAATGGCTGTCATTTGGAAACTCTGTATTCTCTTTTCAGGATTGTTCCCAATTTTATTGACTAAATTCTTATTACTCTAGAGCCAAGTAAGATTTTGTGGATGACTGGATGGAATTTGTTCTGGAAGAGCTGTGTTTGTGTTGTGAGCTTTACATTCAGGAATGTTCTTTCTCGTCATTGATCTTGCAGGATATAGCTGCTATAGCTATTTCCATTTTCCCCACCTTGCCTCAAGTTTTTGTCCCTCATACAGTTAAAGATGACCTTCAGATGTAATCACAGCACTTCTATTTTCGGTAGCGTTCATGCTGAGCACTTAAACTATTTTGACATAACCCCTCTTCTGTACAACCGGAAGGGAAAGTGGTGAAAGTCTGGTTTTTATTCCTTTGTTCTAGTGGAAGGTGTTGCCCTCAAAGTTGCCCATGGCAACAGAGTTGGAATTTGATGATCTTTAAGGTCTCTTCCAAGCCAAATCTTTCTATTACTTTATACATGTTAATGTACACCTCTAAGGAGGTTTTGCAACTAAAGCAGCATTTCTCTAAAACTTCACACTATTTTAAGAATAAAAATAAGATTCAGGGATCACTCAGTCGTGACTCCAACTGAGGTGTTTAAGAAAAGTAAAATTCTAGAGGATGATAGTAGTAAGTCTAAGAATTTGGGTGGAAGTTCCTTGATACCTTGGGGTGGCACAGGGGGAACCATTTTGTGTCACTTACGGCTAGAAATCAGTGCTAGAATTGCTGAATGGTTTGGGTTGGAAGAGACCCTTAAAGACCTTCTCATTTCACCCCTAGCCATGAGCAGGACACCTTCCCCTTAACCTGGTTGCTCAGTCCCACCCTGGCCTTGAACACTTCCAGGGATGGGGCATCTGCAACTCCTCTGAGCAACCTATTCCAGTCTCGCCACTCTCATCAATTTCTTCCTTATGTCCAGTCTCAACCTGCCCTCTTCAACTGAAGGGTGTTGTGTTTCGTCCTACCAGTATGGACCCTGATAAAATTAATCTTGCAAGCAGATTCTCATGCAGCTCAACATAAACAATGTTTTTAGAGATGTTTTTCATATTTCTCCTCTGAGAGGAGAATTGATTGATGGTGGTGTTCACCATCCAGGTTGAAGAGGTGG
>VXBB01009682.1:197225-219223 GCA_013399915.1 Illadopsis cleaveri
CCTCTGAGCAACCTATTCCAGTCTCGCCACTCTCATCAATTTTTTCCTTATGTCCAGTCTCAACCTGCCCTCTTCAACTGAAGGGTGTTGTCCCTCATACTATCAGTATGGACCCTGATAAAATTACACTTTTTCTTATAAGCAGCTTCACTTAGTTATTGAAGGGTTACAATAAGGTAGAGCTGGCTGAGTTCACACCCCACATTAAGAGAGATTGTATTTGAAAACAATTTCTCATTAAAGAAATGGCAGATTTCTGGTTTATGCTTTCAAGAGGGTGTGGAGGGTTTTTTTTACTTTTCCATTTATTATTCGTATTTCAGTCTATGCATGGCTGGGGTCCTAATGGTTGAATGACTGTCACTGTCTGGGGAAAAATAAAACTGCTACAGAAGCTGTGAGTTAGAACATGCCATCTTATATATTAGAAGTAAGATGAGCTGATGTGGATCACTGCTGCAGTGTGTTCACAACTTCCAGCTGCTTTCCTGCCATGGCTGGAATGAACTGGTTTCTATTTTTGAAGAATAACTTTTTTCTTGAGGACATGTAGATAGTAAAGTGCAAAAGATTCTGTAGCAAAAAATATTTGACAAAGCCAGTTCAGGATCTAGGCCAAAGGCAGATATTATTGATGTTCACTGTGTTTTGTTTTAATTTTGTGATCTCCCACTTTCCACAAAATTGAAACATGAACATATGTATTACTGTTTTTAAATATAAATATTAAATAAAACTTGTGTAAGAGTGTTAACTCAGTGGTGGCACTAATGTTTTTTTCAAAAAGGATTAAAATTCAAGAATCTGAGTTGTATCCAGATCTCAGTGTTTTAGTATTTTAAAGTACCAGCACTGAAATAACTGGTCTGTTATTTTTCAGATGTCTAATATAAAACAAAAATATATACTGTTTGAGGAACATTGAATGTAGCTGGCTGTGCTCAAATGAAGATAATATATCAACATCTGGTAACCAAATTTGTTAGATCTATTTATTGAACAGTGTAAATCCCTGCAGATATATAGAACTATGAATGCTAAAATTAAAGAACTTCAAGTGTTTCCTCATTGAATAATATGGCGTTCGAGAACTGGTCCTAAATTTTGCAAATGTTTTTATTTTAAGGCTATTCTTCTATTTAATGTTTCTGGGGGGAGATAGTGAAAAGGATCTTTGTAACATAAGCTGTTCCTATTTTTTGTTTCACTGAAAATGAAGGAAAGCTGTGAACTGATTCTAGGTGTGATTTCATGATCAGAATAATTTTACTAACTCAGCCATTCAGTGATAGGCTAAATTTGAAATAAAAATCATTGTGATTCTAAAGCAGAGAAAGTGCTAAATGAAATTATGAAAGTGGCTATTGCTGAGGGCGGCTGGAGATGGGTGTAAGTGAGATGCTGTGCCTGCTACTATGGTCAAAGGCAGTAGCTTAGTTTGCTGGAAATAAATCCTAGAGACACTGTGGGGCTACTAGAAAGTATTAATGTCAAATATTATTGCTAACAAAGACCAAGTATCTAAGTTGTGTAAGTTGGTAAAATACTATTTGTGTGGGAATCAACTATTAGATTAGTACTTGTGAATTCCTTCTGAATATCCACTAATGTTTTGTGTCTAACATCGTGTAGCATAGTACTAAGTGGTATTACATTTTGGTATTAGATTTTGTTGAGAACTTTTTTACACACAATAAATTCAGGATTCAAACAATGAGATGTTAATAGCAAAATTTAATACTTGAGTAATACTGTAAGTGGATGCAGTAAGGTGGTCTTTGCATTTGCACATTTTTAGACATTACCCATCTTCTATCATTACTCCACAATGTTCACAAATCACCTTAGCACCTTCTGACACTTTTGTTAGAGGCTTTTTCTCCCCTTCTCTTGTGTGTTTATAGTTTTATAAAAATTGTTCTTCACTTTGCATTTTCTTTTTCCTCATATACTGAATTGCAAGTATAAGTAATGGAATAATGTCTTGAGAGGCGAGTTAGATTCCAAGAAAAACAGCTTTCATGACACTATCTTCAAGGGATGGTGTGGTATGTGAGTTAAATTAGCTTATTCCTCCCACTGTGTAGTGAAACAAAAGATATTAAATGAGTTACTGGGATTTGCTTTACTTAGTCTAGTCCATGGTACCCAGATACAAAAGCCCTTTTTAATGCAGAGCCTACAAGATAATTACCCAACTTTGGGAGTAAAATTATTCAGAATTTGACAATCTAAATCATTTGTGTGATTTAATGGAGAAGGGTTAACTTCTACACTGGATTCACCACTGCCAGATTAATAAATTCAGGAAAATCAAACCCAAAGTGATTATAAAGATGAAACAAGTATTTCAAATTTTCTTGAAGCAGTAGCAGTGTGGCAATAAAACGTTTCTTTGAGAGCAGGGCACAATGGACTCAAGTGCATAGATGAGCATTTTGTTGCTAAAGCCTTTTTGGAAGTGAAAATAACAGCACCTGGCTAGGCAATAGGATTTGCTGTGTGTTTATTGCCAATAATTAAGTACTAGCGTGTGTTTGATAGAAATTGCAGTTAACAGGTACATAAAGTTTTTCTCAAAAACATAGCAAAAAGAAAATCAAATGCTAGTGTCCCCTGTGATGCTCTGGTACTTGTGTACTCAGTGTCATACTCTGAGGGGTTATTGGTAAGGACCTTTTTATTTCACCTTTCCTGAAAATAAGACACTTTAACCCTGTTCCAGAGTATTTGCACAATCAAAGTACTCAAAAAGTTTGGGCAGTTCACTGCTTATTTGTGCATGCCATCAGGCTGGATAAATGGGCTCAGCAGTGTAAGAAGTTTTTATGCATTCTTACTCATAAGGGGTTCTTATTGAGGACATTCAAAAGATTTCTGGCAGAGGCATAAGTTAGACCATGGTAGAGAGGAGGGAAAATAAAGACAAAAAAATACCTTGCTTATATTTTAGAATGAGCTGGTAGTCAAGGCTGACAATGGGCTGACAAGCCAGCTCTGGTAATGTGTAACTTGTTACAAAGGTTTTATAAAGAAAACAAAACTAATCAACAGTCTGGTAGCAAAGAGAAAGAGAGTTGGTGGCACCTGAAATTTGGCCTGCAGAAGGATGTCCTTGGGCAAAGGAGCAGGCAATGGAAGTGGTCTAGGAGCCATGATTTGATGGTTAGGTATCTCGGAATGTGATAAAACAGAGCTGGGATAAAATATGTGGAATAATTGCTCTAATTATTAGTAGTAGCACAAAGATTCTTTAATTCATAGGTGAGATAGTTGTAGGAGGGAAAGGGTGGAGAACAGACCCTCTGTGCAGCTGTTCAGAAGCTTCAGACGCAGATGGATACCCCTCAAAAGTAGTTGATTAGGAGATGAAATGTCCAGGAAAGAACGAAACTTCAAAATCAACTTCATTCAGTTTTGTTCGGTCCTGTATCTGGTCACAGAGGAACCCAGCACCTCCTGTTCCACTGCTCCCCTTGAGGAAGGTGTAGATTGTGCTGAGGGCACCCCTCAGCCTTCTCCATTCCTCTGATGTTTCTTTTGGATCCATCAGATAAGCCTCAGTTGTCATTTGTAGTATGAAGTCCCTTAATCTACTTAATTGTTCCTGAGATGTGAACAGTTCTAGACTGCTTGTCATCTTTGACATAGTTCCTGATGCACGTCCAGTTATTTTATGTTTGGGTTTGTTTTTTTTTTAATTAGGAAAGAAGCTGATATAGGAAACAAGTCTGTGAATACATGTGGTTGAGTAGCAAAGTTTTGTGTGTACTCTTACGTTTTCTAAAATGGTATTTTTTAGTGTCCTGACCTCTGGGCCAATCTTAATTCTAGATATTCTATAGGCAGTGCATATATTGCAGTACCTATGAGTTGGTGTAATGGTAGGGTATATAAATTTATATGTGTGTGTATTAACTCCTAAGTGCCCCTTCTTGTAAGCTGGATTTTTTTTGCTATTTTCTTTACTAAAACATTCAGGTTGGGATTCAGCTGCAGATTAGAGTAGGCATCTGAACCTCTGTTGCATTTTATTGAAAAATAGTGCACATACTTCTATTTGATCGGTTTGTTCTGTAATTTGTCTCTAAAGCACTGGCAGCACTATCCAGTGGATTACTGTAAGAACTGTTCTACCATGAGAAACTTGTTCAGTTATTCTTGATTGTGTAGCAAAATCTTAACATGCATGTAGACATTCATATATACCAATTGATCTGCACTGGTGATTGAGGCTCACTCTGGGAGGTTTCCTGATTCTGGGACAGTTGAAGGATTTCAGTTATCTTGGATCTGCTTTTCTGAGTATTTTGTTTTATTAGGATTCTTCCTTTAGGTTAGAGTTGGGTTCAGCCTTTCAAGTGATACCTCTTTTAAAACTTGTTCTAGCCTTACTGAGCTCCTATTGCTTTTTCTCAAGCTTTTTCTTTTTTGATAATTTTTGTGTATTTTCTCTGACTTCCCCCAGAATTGCTATCCCCCCATATCATAGATGTACATTTTACTCTTTTAATCATTTTTAAACATAATTTCTTTTGCTACCCTTTTCAAATTAAGCAATACCTGAACAGATCTGTTGTTTTTGCAAAGGTGTGCAAAGGGTCCTGTTCAAGTGGTTCCTCAATATTCTGAGTCTGTTCATTGTAAATGTCTATCAAGCTTCTTTAGTTCCCCTATAACCTCTTTAGAAATAACAATTCCTAAATTAAAAGGATATATACAATTTACAATATGCAAACTTTTATACAAGTTTAAAGAAATAACAATTTACAGTTTCTAAAAATTTCCTCTTATCATCATAACCTGATACAACTCAAATCTGTTTGGTGCTGATTGAACTCTCCTGTCACTGGGTTTTCTGTCTTGATCACCTCCAGCCTGGTACAGTAACCATGAGAACCATACATCTCAGATTAAGAGATACTGTAGGAGGAATGAACAAAGTTATGAGAAGTTAAGATCATTAATGATCTCATAATACAAGAGAAATATTATTTCCCACCCATCACCATTCCAATCCTATTAACTGTTTTTTGAAATGCAGAAAAGACCTCATCGCATGGATCTGGTTTTCTAATTACTTTTCAAGAGTAAATCTCTGCTACCTTGAAAAACTGTACCGTTTTTCTTCCCTTAAATGTTTGTCCATGTTTTGCAGCATATCCTATTTCCTGCTTTCACTTGCACCCTGCCTCAAGGATGCTGCCATGGTTATGCCTAGTGATTCTTGAATTTTTTTACTGATCTTTTTTTAAAACTTGGTTTTGACTATAGTCTGTGTCACTAGGTTCACTTCCCTTTCTCTGGCTTCTCTTGGAAAGTATCACATTTGCTATTTCTTTATATTACTTCAGCAGGCTGTGTCTGGGAACTTCACTGCTCACCCCTGCCCCCACTACAATGAAGTCACATAAGCAGCTGGTACCCTGTCCTGAGGAGGCATTCTACAGATTAGCCAAAACCAAGTAATAAGCACAGTTTTAAATCACTTACTCTCTAGGTTTGTTTGAAATACTTTGTGACTGTGTTTTGATCAGTAATTAAAATTAATAAAATCTATCCTGGTTGTGTCTTTACATTTTTTGCATTCCTCATTCAGTGATGCAGTTTTTGAAATACTGCTTGTTTGTGGTAAAGTGACTGCTTTGGTTTCTGATCCGTTTATTGATGTGAAATTATACAACTTGTATGAAATGGGATAGGAAATCATGAGGCCAAATCTGGATCTCTCTAACACTGTTCAAGTTGGAAATTTTTTCTGAAATCAGAACATTTTTACTCAATTACTGTTCTTGGGATTAATTAGATAGTGGCTTGGTAGGTAGACAAGGTAGAGCTTGCGCCTTGTTTCCTTTTATGTATCTGCTGGAGTGTATGATGAGAGTCTGATTTTGGAACAATTGCATTTGCCAGCAGCAGTCATTCAGACTCAATTATAGTTCATGGGTTGAAATTATCTCCTTAAAAAGGAGATGTCTATTAGCAATGTTTTAGACGTCCTATTTAAAAGGGAGTGAATGATGCAAATTTCTCACAGATGTACCTCTAAGTCTTTCCCCTTACTACAGGGAGGCAGGAGGAGAAGCCACTTCCAAATGGATCAAATTTGCTTTGAAAACTGGTTCAACTGAAGTCTCATATTTTTCATCCATATGTTAAGTGTCCAAAATAATGGAATGCAAATTAGTGCTTATCATGCTTTCAGAATTTTTAGACCAAACATACTGTTATTTAGTGTTCTTAAATACATATAGGACATCAGGTTATATCCTATAATCACCCTGCACATTTTATTAGGTTTGGATGTTTCCTGAAACAGATGGAAATCTCTTCAGAAGCAGAAGAAAATGTATTTTTTGTGACCCCACTCAATATCTCACACCCAGTGTGATTTTTTGGTTGTGTTCAGAAGCTTTCACAGGATCAGAAGGGAATGGCAACTGATTCCTGTGTGCAGGGTTTGAGTATGATATAGCCTGACACCTTCAAATGAAGCTGTTATTCTGTGCTTGTGATTTCACATACTAGAAGTCAAATTCCAGTGAAGCTGACTGATTCCAGCAGATTGTTTTGGGTGTGTCTGCGTGTGTGAGAACGACTCAAGTCAGTGCAAGGTTCATCACTGAATCCCATGTCTAGTTTGTATCTTCCAGCATTTTTTGCATAAAGTGTGTAATCGGATTTAAACCTACAGAGGAATGACAAACTCTAAATCTCTTTTAGACTTTTTCTGGCTGTAGCAAAGCAAAACTGTCATGATGTGGGGGAGGGAGGTGTTGGAAAGCAGGCCTTGGGTATAGTGTTTAATGGTGAGTGATCCGTGTGTTCACAGGGGCCGTGGGGGAGTGCCTCCACCACCAGCAGGAGTGCCCAGAGGGGCACCAGCTCCCAGGGGAGTCCCTCCCAGCAGAGGACCAGTCAGTCGGAGCCGGGGGCTTCTGGCACCGAGAGCACGAGGAGTTCCTCCCCCGGCAGGGTACCGGCCCCTGCCGCCGCCCCCGGCACAGGAGACCTACGGGGAATATGTAAGTGCAGCTGTGGATGTGCTGTGCATGCAGTGTGTGTCATCCTGCAGGGGTCAGATCCCTCCAGAACTCTGTACAATCTCTGTAATTAGCACCTAATTAAGTCCTACACGCAGTGTCTCTGAAAAATGTGGTCCTATGTCTTTACCATTTCAGGCTAGAACTGTTTAATTTTTTTAAAAAATCATGTTATAGGTATACACTACCATAAATACATTTACAGTGCATTTGGCAAAATAGTTATGTACCTCTTAAATGTTTAATATTAGGTTTCTGCTTTCCAAAAAACCTGGAAAATCACAATATTGTAGCTTTTAATTTTCAACTAAAACAGAATAATATTCTAATCTTCCTTCCTAAGCCTATATTTGTGGTCATATAGTTGTTTAATGATTAGACAAGTAAAATATTTTTATGAAAGCTTCAGAACTAATCCTAAAATTTTAACAATGCACAGTATATCTCAGTAAGCCATACATATTCATCTTCATTTTATTGTGTTAAACATTAGAATCATATCAAAATACTTTTTATGTTGTATATGACAAAATTATGCAGTTATGAATTGTTAGGGAAAACTTAAATTGAACTTAAAGGGCAGTAAGACAGAAAAAAGATCATTAAATCAAAACTATAGTGATAAAAATGAATTTAGTCTTGGAAAAAAATAATACCTTCAAGGATAGTGCTTTTAATACTTTATATATACACTAAAGGTTTTAGTGTGCCCTCTTTACAGCCAAGTGTATCTGGACTTTTTCTTTGTTGTTTAGACTAGCAAAAAAGGAGATTCTGCATTCCTAATAATGGTTTTGCTATTTAGATATTTTTTGCTTTTCTCTAAACCTTTCTTTCACCTACCTTTCCTTCTTTTCTTCCAAAGATCCCCACCAAAACCATGTACATGAAATACCAGGTTTTTTTCCTTTTGGCAGAAACTCAGTTTTCAATATAACACTTGTAGCTTTAGTTGGGAAGAAGTTTAATATTTTTACTGTAAACATTTATGCATATAACTGAACAATTCAGAAGAAGTTAATGTGGTTCATTAATTTTAAGGAAGAATAACAACATGCCTAAATTTCCCCTGGCTATACTTGGCTAGTCGAAGTGGGTACTGCAAATAAGTGGTTCTCTCACAATGCTTTCAAAGGAACCAGTCCTCATTGAACAGCCTGTTTCCAGGACATACATTCTAGAACACACAGAGAGATGGTTTAATATAAACCTCTTTGAGTAACTTCATATTTATATATAATCTGCTATTTATAGCATGCGTCTATAGAAGTGGCGTGGAAGTAACAGCTGTTTGCCTCAGTATCCTGAAGTATGCTTCACTTCTGGGAGAATAATTAGAAAAAAACACTGTACAGAAAAATAGTCCTGTACTAAATAACTTCTAAAAATAATTTTCTTTAGAACTAAATCACTTATCTTCCAAAAAAGTTACCTCAGCTGGGATAGATATAGTTAGATAGATAGATAGATATAGTACTTAAAGCTGTAGTTGATAAAGCACTGCTAGATGATCTGTTTTTTCTTTAGATGAATGTTTAGCAGGGACATAAGCCATTGGTGTATTGCATGTTCAGTGTTAAATTTGATGCATCGTTTTTTTTTTACCTGTCTGTTTGCAGTACATTATCTAAGTGCCTTAACTGTCTTTTACAGGTTAAGGGAGCATGGTAGGAGTCATTAGTAGTATTTCTGCCCCTTCTTTACTAATTCCTATTTAGTTATATCTAATAGTGAAAGCATTAGTTTGCCAACCTGAGCAGAATAAGGTCTTGTTGATTGAGAAGTGTGTGTAGAATAAAAACTTCAGACTGAGGAGTTCCGTAAGTTATTTTAAGCACCATCAAAGCTTTGGAGACTGAGATATTCAGAGAAATTACAGAGAAAGCTTTAGAAGTGGATTGGGTTTTTGTAACCAGATTGTGGTAGCAAAGGAGTGCCAGGGTGGCTTCTGTGAGGTGATTCTGGAAGCTTCACCCATGTCCAGCAGAGCCAGTGCCAGCCAGCTCCAAGGTGGTCCTGCTGCTGGCCAAGCCAAAGCCCAGCAGCAACGGTGGTGCTGCCTCTGGGATAATGTATTTAAGAAAGAGAGGGGAAAAAACCCAGTCTGCAACAGTCTGTTCCTAAAGGACTTCACCCCATGGAAGGCGCCTACACTGGAACAGTTCATGAAGAACTGCAGCCCAAGGGAAAGGCTCACATTGGAGAAGTTTGTGTTGGACTGTCCCTGTGGGAGGTATCTGATCCTGGAGCAGGTGAAGAGTGGGAGGTGTCCTGTCCCTGGGGAGGAACAAGCAGAGAAAAGGTGTGGTGAATTCACCACACTCCACGTTCCCATCCCCCTGCATTGCTGTGAGGGATCAAGTTGAGAATTTTGGGGTGAAGTTGAGACTGGGAAAGAAGAGAAGAGTGCAGTGGAAGGTGTTGCTAAATTGAGTTTTTATTTCTCATCATTCTACTCTGATTTCATTGGTAATAAGCTAATTTTCCCCAGTTGCATCTGTTTTGCCTGTGACAGTAACTGGTGAGTGATCTCTCTGCTCTTATCTTGAGCCATGAGATTTTTGTTACAGTTTCTCTCCACTGTCCACCTGTGGAGGGAAGTGACAGAGCGGTTTTGGTGGGCACCTGGTGTCCAGTCAGGGTCAACCCACCACAAGAAGACTTTCCATTGAGGATTGGAAAGTCCTGAGTATTCATGAAGCTTTTCATCCCCTTAGGCTTACAAGCCTTTGCTTTGTACTGATTAAACTAATGTGAAACTGCAAGTCCAGGAGGGAGCAAACCGTGTGTGGATGGAAGGTTTGAACCACTCACTCCTGTAACTGTGAATATCTCAAAGGTGATTTAGGGCTTTCAGTATGTAAAGTCCTTGCCCATTTCCTCTGTTGAGTGCTGTTAAATCTACCTTGTTACAGACAATGAATTACAAACAGCTTCCTTTTTCCTTCAATCCCTTTGCTCGCTCTGTGTAGTCGTTGAAACAAATGAATTTTTAACGTCTATGACTAACTCAGTTCTGCCTCCTGCTTATCCTGATAACTCTCCTTCCTCTTCTTGATTAACTAGCTGGGGTTTTTTTTAAGTTATCATCAAAAAGGGAAGGGGAATGTCTATTTCGTTCTGAAAAATTGGAAGGGTTATTTCTGGAGGCAGTATTTCCATGGCACAGGCAAAAAGTGGTTAATTTGAGATGCACTTTAATGTGGGCTCAAGATAAAGAAAACTGTGTGAACATTGCTGTCCTGTGTTTAGAGCCCACAGGTTCCAGAACCTTGCCCATTACCGAAAGCTCTACGCAGAGTGAGCTGCCTCTGTCTTCTGTCAGCTTTCTGGGGTCTTTGGATTCGTGGCCTTTGAGTGCTTTGGCTTTCCCTGCAGAAGTCACGCAACATGCTGGACTAGCAGCAATATTTGCACGTCTTTGCAGTTCAATATAAGTAGTTTTCCCACTCCACTCTTGCCAGTCTCACTTGCTTATGAGTCTCAACCAGAGGACTCATTCCTCCTGAGACTCCACCACACTGTTAATACCACGATAAAGCTTTTGAAACCACTAAATGACAATTCCTTATCATTTTCTCTGAAGACTGACTCTTTAATAGCAGTAGCATCAGTTTAGATAGAAGAAATTATGGCCTCTGCAACCAGCCAGCTTTATAATCACTGTTCTGATCTCACTGCTCTGGTTGCTGTGATAAACTTTCTCTGAAGACTTACAGGACTCTCATTTTTCTTTCCTCAACTGCTCAGGTCAGGAGAACACCTGTTGTGATGTGCGAAGCATAGCCAGGATTATTTTTGTAATAGTTGGATGAGGGAGTCTGTACTAGGTGGATGCTACATTTGTTGAAGCACTTACATATGGTTTCAGGAACATTTTTCTCATAATTAAATGTGAATTTTTCTCTACTCATTTAACTATACTGTGTAATAGATAAAAATATTTTTATGGATTTTTAAGCTGACAGCTTATTCCACTAAGGTAAGAAATAGAAACTGTATTTAACTACTAGCTGAAAATTTTAAGCTTTTTCACAATTTTCCAATAAGCAGGAAATTAGTAACAGTGTAAGGTCAATTCCTTAGCAAATGTTGAGTCAAACATAGGTTAGAACAGAACTGCTCAGTCTCAGTTACTGTCTCATAACATTTGCTACTCTTGGCCTTGTCCTGCTGTTGTCGTCTTAGCAGCTTCCAATCTCTGAGGCTTTTTTCCAAATTAGCAACACTGCAGTGGGACTGAAGCTTTTTAAGAGTAGATTTTTTTTTTTTTTTGATGCTGTTTTCATTTTACAAAGGCAAATATTTTGCAAATGCTCTGCCAGTCTTTCACTTCTGTACTTTGCATGAATATATTTGTGATGATGCTGTGTCAAGTCCTGTTTTGGCTGCTTAATTGTGTTAAATGCAAAGTGAGTTGTATCTGAGTTCATAATCAGATTTTTAGATGTTAAGAACTTTAAACATGGACTTAAAGCTTGTTACTCTGACAGTGTGAAATTTCTACACTTTAAAAAAACCTCATCAGTCTAGCATGTTGTGGCCAAGACTTGCTTCAACACTACTTTGGAAGACAGTCAGATCTAAATATTCCTCCCTGTTCTGGGGAAGATTTGTAGCAGTGGTTTATTTCTGGTTTTGGCCGAGTTATTGATGTTTTCTGGTGTTTAGACAAGGGTTAACTCAGTGTCAGAGTTTTCTGATGCGCTGACCACATGTACAATTTCTAGCAACTAATGCTCCAATGACATTGCTTTGTGTATTAAGAAATGGAACTGAGATGGAATGTCTACCAGTAAGAGACCAAGGGAGCCTTTCTAATGTTAAGTAAATTGTAACTTGAAAAAGAGCACTGTGAATTATTTCCAATTAGATTTCAAGATTATTTTAACTTGGATACAGATACAGGCCACCCAAAAGGATGTACAGAACAATCAGATGCGAAAAAATTACTGATAACAAACTTCAAAACCTACTCCTTAAAATCTACATTCAGTTATTTCTTCTTTCTGCAAAATCATAAAGGTTAGGGATGTCTTTAAGTTTGATAGTTCCTGAAGCATTTATTTGTGGATACTTCCAGAAATACATTACTTTAACTGATAAACAAGGCAGACTTCGGACTCAAGATTGTAGTTCTCACACTGAGTCTCTATTGTGAGACTGTAACTAGCACTATATATGTACTGTGAAGTACATGTCTATTGCAGATAATAAAATACTATGAGACTATGCTTGTCCCGTTTCCCATGAGAAATGGGCAAGACCCAAAACATTACCATAACCTGCTTTCTAACAAGATCTCACCCAAAATAATGAGCAGATGGTGTGTTGCTCTCTCTTTGTAAGTGAAATCTCAGTATTTTTCTGGTAGTGGAAGGCCTGTGGTTCAAATTCCTCTTAGATTTATTCGTATTCCCTTGGTTCTCTGTGGAGATGATGTGCTGACCACCAGGATACTGTCCCAGCATACATGGTGCTTTCTGTCCTTTTGGTTTTGCAGGAAATCCTGCAAATTTGGTAAGCCTTAGGGAAAGTTGATTCACAAATAATATTTGTCTGGATGGCTAAGAAATTAGTTTCATGATCCAGTGATTATTAAAAAATATGAGTGTAGGTATCCATTAGAGAAAAGCATGATTGCAGTCTTACTGTTTACAGGGGAGAGCCTGTTCCATTGAAAAACCTGTAGCCTGATATTTATTTCACTTCCTTAGAAAGCCAGTGCAAATTCTTTTTTAATCACTGGCCTTAAGCTTGAATTCCCTGTTTCCCTATTGAGATCATAATTAATTTAGATTTTGAAAAATTGAAAATTAGGATTAATGTGGAAGCAATTTCTTTGAGCTATTAATACACTGCTGATTTTGCTTGGTGAACTGTTTTTAAGGTAGAGTTTCCTCATTAACATTCACTTGCTGTTTGACGTTGGAGAAGGTAAGATCTGTAGGAAAAAGAGAGAAAAATCTCTGTATATCTCCATATAGAAAACTCATTTTTTTTTTATTTACAAATAAAGACTTCCTGAAGTTGAGGTAGCAAAGTATTAGTGAAAGTAAGGGCTAGTCCAGATGACATAAGACTTTGAAAAGAATTTAAATTCTTAAATGGAGTTCAAGTATATTTTCAGTGTCACTTCGCAAGATGTACACCATTTTAATTTACCTTGGTCTTGTGAGTGTTGATAGCTTCCTAATGATGTGCAGCATTTTAAATCAGGTAGCTTATTTGCTTAGTTGTTTTGAATGTGAAGCTTTTTGTTTGGGTTCCTGGAAAAGGGCTTGAATTAGCTTCAGTCTCTAAGAGCTAGAGAAATTATCTTTTGTCCATGCTGTCCCTGTTCCCCTTTGTGGATAATGTTGTGGTTTCCATTTAGGTATTGCTCCATTTTTTAAGCAGTTTGTTCACTGAGTTCTGGCTTTTTAGAAGTACTAGCACTGTTCATAAATTCAGGGGGAATTTGCGTAAGACTTCTGGAAAGCCAGTTCATAACATTAAAACGTTATTTCTTGGCTTTTTCTTCCCAATACAATGTTCATAGTAAATAGGACAAACAAGGAGAAATAAATGTGGAAAAAAAAGTTCATATTTTAAGCCCTTCAATTAACTGTTTTGTTTAATTTCAAATATTTTATCTTCTCTGGGGTTTTCAGGATGAGATGGAGAGAGAATGCAAAATATTTACATTTTCCCAGGAACTGGGGTGACGTTGGCTGTGGAAAAAGTGGAGTGTTTTGGAGAAAAGGCCAAACAGCTTTTTCCCTTACCTAACTCAATATTCACCTATTAAGTTCCTATAAAATTCTTTTCCAAGTGTTTTAGTTTAAGCTGCTTATCTGAAACTTGGTTTTATTGAATGAGGCCTCCTGATTCTGACACTGCTCCCTGCTCTTGTGTATAGAAAACCAGACTTGTTTTGGTCTGATAGTAATTTGGTTTAAATGTTGCTGTCTATATTCATTAGCAAATCCTCAGGGGTTTTTTGAGGTGCATGAAAAAATCCACTCCTGCATATCTCATTCTAGGAAAACCTTATTTGTTCTGGTTGGATATGCACTAGGCTCCTTCTGGATGAAAACAGATGAAAATCTCCAAAATAAGAGCTTACAGTCTGTGCATGTTTGCTGCTAATGTCCTTGATGTTGGTACTCAGACTTAAGATGGTCGCAGCTACCCATATTTGTTTTGATTGCCCCCATTTCCCTGTTGATTAAATGAGGGAGGGATGTTATTCCCACATAACAAAATGGCTGTTCCTTCCCTTTACAGTTCTAATTTGCCAAAAGAAGTTCATTGCACTGCACTGATATTGTTTTGTGTTTTCTCCTTCACGTTAATCTCTGCACAAACTTTTTTTTTCTTTTAATTTGATAGTTTTTATCTGAAAGGAATATGTTCCTGCAGTGTTCTAGGATAAAGTAGTGGTGTAAGTATTAATGTCAGAGAATGATGAGGAAAAGAAACTATGTAAAAAGAAAACATTTTAGCTGTAGTGGTAACAGCCTTATTTTTTTTCCTTTGGGTGGATTTCCTTAGATGGGGACAGCTGGAAAATTGATTTCTTATTGATTTCATGATCTTTTTTCCCAGTTCTGCAAATGGCCTTTTTGTTAAAGGCCACTTTTACCCTCTTCTTTCTTCCTGTTTCGCTGTCTTGTTCTTTGAAACATTGTTCATTTTCCTTAAAGAGGGTCCAAACAGTAGTCTGTCATTGTCACTGCCAGCAGATTACAATTTAAAACCACCATTTCCTATTCTCCAGTTGCAAGGGTTTGTTCAGAGTACTGTTGTAATTAAAAGCACTGATGAGCAAGGCTTAAGGTGATTTATAATGTGTTAGGGAATGCAGAGGTTTTGGCAAAGATTGCTTTTATCATTTTTTTACCTACTTTAGTAACTTAATATATTTGAAGGGTGCATATTTACACATTGCCTTTGATTCTATTAATGAAAAATGTCTGTACTTTACACGGAGCAATTACAGCTACCAGTGCTGCTCTTTGGATTTATTTCGCCTGTGGGCACCATCATTGAGACCACTGCAGGCAGAAGCTCTCTTTAAGTAGAAGTGCTTATCGATTGGCTTAATTAAGCACTTTTATTAATAAGCTTTGAGATTTTACAGAGTAGCTTCATATTCTTTTCAGATTATCTGTGTTGAAAGTCCAGCTTTTCTGTTACTCTGGGGGAAGGTTCTTAAGCCTAAAGTCAAGACAGTTGCTCTTGATACCTTCCTGGTGGATACTTCAAGTGTTGGGTGATAAATACCTGTAGTTTAAGAGGACTTCCGCATTTTCAGCACTTTTCCCCTGCATTTCTGTTGTAGGTGCAGACTGTTCAGAACACTTGCTGCCTTTTGATCAGACTAATCTGATAAGAATTAAGTTTTCTAGGTTATCCTGAAAAGTAGAATAATGAATAACAAGGAAAAGGCTTCTGTTCATGGAATGAAGACATGATCTGGTGTTGGGTTTTGAAGTGGGAGATGAACTATGGGTTTGCCAGTAAACTCTGTGGTATCTGAGTACATTTAGGAGAAGCTATTCGTAGACACATGTAGTATGAATAGAGAGGGAAGTCCATTGTATTACATTTAGTAGGTGGAAGGAATATAGACTGTCATTCATGTGAAGAAGAATGATGGCTTTAAATATAAAAGTGAATGCTTTTGTAAGTACCTGAAAGATGCCCAAAAATCAGCAGGAAAAATATAATGAGAAGGTTTTTATAAAGGTGAAGTTCTTTTGTTATTACATAGAAATCTGTATAACAATGCTTGGGCTTAGTTGAATGTACTTAGTATAAAGGTGTAGTTAAGTACAGGCTTTCTGTGCGTGTAAGTTCAGTTCTGTCCATTTTCATTATATATGTGTAAAAGTGGTAGTTATTTTCATTTCAGTTAGCATGGTATTTTATAGTACTGGAACATGCCAGATGGCCAAGGATATTTCACCTAAATACTAAATAAATAGAACATTCACCGAAGCCACTAGAGGTCTGATTCAGAAAGAAAATACTCAAGTAGCGGGAATTTAATTTAAAATGTAAAAAAATCTGTCTTGGTTGACCTTATTTGTAACCTCCTGAAAGAGAAAGTTTTCAAATACTGCATGACTAAGAGCAAATACTGTCAGACCTAGTTCAGGGAAAGCTCTGAAACATACTTCAGCTGCTCCTGCCTAATTGCTACTTCAAAGGAATCGTGCAGAGCCAACACATATTTTGGAATTTGAATCTCTTATTTCTTAACAGAGCAGGCTATTGAGAGCTAACCCATTTTATTTTTGGAGCATGTTGCACATGTTTATCTTGTTTTTAGTGTAAACTTTGAGGTTTATAACTGTAAATATTAGGGAGAAATTCTTCCCTGTGAGGATGGTGAGACTCTGGCACAGACTGCCCAGAGAAGTTGTGGCTGCCCTCATCCCTGGAAATGTTTAAGGCCTGGTTGGATGGGAGTCTGAGCAACCTGGTCTAGTCTGGACACATGGAAGTTGGCCCTGTCCATGACAGTGGATGGAACAAGATGGTCATTAAGGTCCCTTCCAACCCAAACCCTTCTGTGATTCTATGAAATACAACAATAAAAATAACTGATCAATTTAAGCAGATTATAGTGATCTCAAAAGCACAGGTTGACAATTTTAATTCAGACAGGAGTCCCACATATAGACCACAAACTAGATATCTTTCCATACAAGGCTGCTAAGAGCCACCATCAACATCATAATGCAGGGCTTAATTTCAGCAGTTGTCAACTGATTAACACAAGAAGTGGTGAACAGTAATGTATCCTGGGAAAAAATTCTCTGGAAAACAAGTGCTAATAAGAGAAATAGTTCAGTATGATACAGAATGGACTTCCCCCAAATTTTCCCTCTGTTCTGCTGAACATCTTATGAAGGATCTTCTCTTTTCAAATTTTTGTTCCTCTGTTTTAAATATGTCATAGAAACACCATAACTTCAAAGTAGTTTCTTACCATCTTTCTTTCATTATCCATTTTCTCGGTGAAATAGTTAAAATAAATGTGAATGAGAGGACTGATTGTTCAAGAAGTCTCTAATGATTCCTTGGGGGCAAAGCTTTCCTAGAACATTAAAAGGTTAATTTCAGTCCTCCAGTTTCATTTGTTGCCACTGCTGGATGTGCCCAGTTTGACGTTTGGAAGCCTCTCTTAGGGATGGCTGGTTCACAGCTTGGAGAGTCTATGAGAAGAGACCAAATGTCATGTAAATGTTCTGGAACGGAGCAAAGAAATTGGCTCAGGCAGCTTCTGCTGTTGGTCAGGGTCTGTATTGTTAACAGATGTCTGTGCATTGCATCAATAAGTAATAAAATGCCTGTTTGGAATAGCTGCCAGGAGGCAGTGGGGTTGGAGTTTAGTTTGTGGCTTATCAAGAAAAACCCATATCTGATGGGCAAGAAAATCCTAAGAGTCTGTTTTAATTTTTAGTTTCAGGGCAGTGATTTACTGAAAGAGAAAATGCATTTCCTTTTAAAAGAGGCTATTTATTCATGGATCTCTGTGCAACTGACAGTTGAAAGAATCCTAGTTTCTTCTTCCAAACCAATGAATAAACTCACTCAATTGTGCTGTCAAATGTTCACAGACACCCTTGTCTAATCACTGCTGGGAAACAATCATGTGCACTGATCTAGCAGTGGTGAAGCTCTATGGATAGGCAAGTTGCCTGTTTTCCATGGAAGCAATTTCAAATGACTGGAAAACTTGCTAAAAACTCATAGGAAATTCAGTTTCCTATCAGTTGTTTTGAGGACGTCACTGGCTTCTGCTACAGAAAGCTATCAGATTCCCATCATTGGAGATGTTTTCTAATAGTTAGGCAATCCATCATTTGTTGCTCCTTTTTAAATTCATGCTGATGTTTGGTTTTGTTTTCTGTCACTGTGGGAAGTTTCTTAAACGTTCCTTTTCGTAAAAATGTTGGGTTTTTTATGAGGCTGTATCCTTTAATTGCCAGGGCTGGATACACACTTATTCAGAAAACACCACTGATATATAGATATAGATACATAAGTATATGAAGGATGGTCCTCCTGTCTTCAAAGTGTCTTCTCATTAGGTCATTCTCATCTAGCAACAATACTCCAAATATCCATTGAGGTTTTTGGCATATTTAGACAGGATTTAGATATTAAGATTTCCTAGGAATCAATGCAGTGGAGGTGCCATTTCTGCTTTTCCTGTGTTTAGCTCGGTTAGGTGTATTATTGGACAAAACAGTAAATTGATGATAATTCGTCAGATTTCTATAGCTCATCCTTCTCTGTGAAAACACGTAATCACTGTCACTTGTTTTTATCCTAAACTTCTGTATGGCTGGGCTTAGTAGTTTGTTGAAACTGGTGTTCAAATACAGCACTGTTTTCGGAGGATTGTTACAGTGTATACTTAAATAATGTGAATATATGGAGAGAAGTAAGAAATCCTTATTTCGAGTTTCTTGTTCAGTGTTAAACTCCCACAAGTTGAAGAGTATTCAGGGGGCATTCAGAGTAGTAAAACTATCATTTTTACTAGTCTTATCTCTAGGGAAGTTCTTTCCTATCCAAAGTTACATAGAATATTGAATTTATTCTCCGGAAATAGGTCAGCTACCTAAGTCAATTGTACAGTATTTATTCAGATGTTTTGATTCCTGAGATGCTTTCCAGAGCTTTCTTGAAGATCAGTAGCTCACTCAAACTCAAGAACATGGAGACATGAAATGTTTGTACTGTCATCTGCACAAGCCAGTTTTAACTAAAAAAAAAAAAATCTTTTTGAAGCACATTGCCAATAGCTTAAAATACCTTTAAAGAAATTATGATCTCAGTTTTATAGCTAGCAGTAGTTTCAATATTAAGATTTTGCTACTTCATGGTGTACATATGTTATACACACATTTCAGGAGAGTGTTGTCTTTCACACGTAGAACTAGGTTACTGCTCTGTTTCTGGAGTGTGCTTGAAGTTAATATTGCATCTTTTCTATCATTTCAGGAGTATGATGATGGCTATGGAGCTGCTTATGATGAACAAAGCTATGATTCCTATGATAACAGCTACAGCACTCAAGCACAAAGGTAAGCCTCCACATCAACTGTAACTACATTTGAAAAATTCTGTGGTTGGCCAGTTACTTTTACTTAAGAGTTTTTCAATTTTATCTTAAACACCAAAAATACTATGAGAGGATTTTAGAAATAACCCCCATGTTATTTGCCTTTACTATTACATAAGTATAAAAGTTAAATTTCGGAGTGGCTGAAAAGAAACAAAACTGAGAACTTGTAACAGGTTTAGTGATGACAAATCCTAAATAAAAGTTTTCAAAAGTTCATGAAATTCAGGGAAATTTAATTCAGATTAATTTTGGGAGGGAGAAGTGAGTAAGTAGGGGAGAGGAGAAAAAATACAACTTTATAGAAGGTATTAAATTTTCTGAAACACAACTGATTAAATTTTCTTAGTACTTTTACAAAGTTGTTTTCCAGTATTTTACATGTATTGGACTGTAAGAAAAATACATCTGTCAGTTTGTTTTACTCCTCTGTGGAACTCCTTGTGACAATTTGAATCTCTTGCCATCTGTTTTCCTTCTCCCACTTCATTTTCAGCAATATTTTAAAGCACTTTTGATTTTTTTTTTTTAAAGTTTTGCTTTCTTCAAAGGAGTCACTGTTTGGCAACTTAATGAATAACAGTGTGACCCAACAGTGGGAAACATGCTGTGAAGTAGAAATTACTTCCTTTATGTGGTTTGAACTTCGTGGAAAAAATCCCATTACAAATGTAGCAGCTTGGATGCTAATCTCCATTTCTGGACATTTCCAATGTGCCTGTCTGGAAACAGAACTTTCTTCCACCTTTTACTGAGTTGTAATTTATCATCCTTCTTTTTCTCTCAGACCAAGCATTTGTAATTTGCTCAGTAGTAGATGTTTTAATGTCTTTGACAATGTCCCAAAATTTTATGGCAAAGTTACGACCTGCCTCTGAGGTAGGATTACTGAGGTTCCTGTTAAAAAATTCCTTGTGCTGCATTAAACTGAATAGTGTATTTGAGGCAGATTTGTTCTACCTTTGCTAAATATGTAAAATTTACAATGCAGCTTTATCTGAAATAGTACAGAACTGTTTACAGCAAATTTGAGAACAAAGCTGTTTACACCTGGCATCTGTTCTGCTGTAGCATTGTCACACCCAACTGTACACCAGTTTTGTTGTGTGAATGAATATTTTTCTGTGCTCAACAACTTAGTCAATGTGAAAAAGCATAGTGGAAAGTTCAAGTTTCATTATTGTTGAGAACTAAAATAGCCAAATTACCTTTGTGTCTGATACTTGGTTCCTACAGACTCTAAGTTTGATAAAAATATGACTTAAGAAATTTGCACTGTAGGACCTTCAAAATATGAGACTCTATAGAATCTTACATTTCAAGAACAGTTGCTGGTAATGGATTTTTTTTTCCCCAAAAGACAATTGCCAAAGTAGTCCTCAACTTTTATGTTGGCAGTTCTGTTCTGCCTTCTTGCTTGTACTGTTGGTAAATGGGTTTATTGCACACAAGCATTTGGACTTCATTACAAAGTCATTTGCCTGAGCCAAAATTAAACGTTACTTGGATTTGATTTTTTTTTTTCCACATTAGAAGATTTTCACTGAGATTTTCTTCCTTTGAACTAAAATTAGGAAAAAAGCAAATCTCCCAAGGAATGAAATTGCTCTTGTAAAAGATTAATATATAAGAATATGTATAATGTTCTTAGATACCTGTGCACATGCTTAGCTGTGTAGAAGGGGGTATTTCATAAAATGATTGTTTTCTTTTTATTTTACCTGTAGTTTCACAATACACATATTGTTAGATTTTAACAAAATTGTTACCTTCTTAATGATTATTTGACTTTTTCCCCCCAAATTTTATTAAGTGCTCTGTGGTAAAAGAAAACAAGAAATTATTCACTTGCGCATTTCTCACCGGATAGCAACACTCATTTCCTGGAATATTTTCTGGCTTGGCAGAAAGATTTTTAGGATAGTATTGGCAGGCAAAAAGTAATAACTGTAAACAACCATCTGAGCTACCTAGACCAGCATTCCTGTCTTTAATCTGCATATCATGTAATAGCCCATATTGCAAAATATCATTCTGAAATCACAGTGAGATACTTATCATATTTAGGTGCATTACAATGCCCATACTATGAAGGAAATTAGGGAAAAGTGCATTGTTTTCATAGTTTAGCCTTATTAATTCTTGATTTTTTTTTCCCCTCATAAAGCATGGAAATAAACTGCCATTGCACATGGAGAGCAGTGATGTGTTTAAAATGCATCATTTGGTGACCAGCTTGTGGAAATAACTTACTCTTTCCTTCTCTAAGTTGAAAATAGTAATCTTGAAGTAATAGTATTTCTATTATGTCTTTGGATACTGCTTTCTCTAGAAATACTGTGATATTAGTGATGCTCTGTATTAAAGAGGAAATCTGAGAAATAGCCAGTAAACTGAAAATTAGTTGTCTCATTAAATTACCTACAGTGGTTTTTAGTATATTACTAAGTCTGAGTGCAGAAACGGCGCTTAATGCTCACAAGTGTACAATATGTGATATGGTGGAAACAGTTAAAATGTTCATTTTTTGTTTTAAACATTTTGCTTTTTTAGTGATTCCTCTGTTAAAGACAGAAACTTGCAATAGAATCTGAAATATCTTTAAGAATTTTGGAGATTTCTAAGAGATTGCATGACAGCAGATCTTTTGCTGTAGGTGCACAAGAGTGCATTCTCCAAACTCAATCTTCAGCACAACATAGTGTGACTTTCCTTTACTGCTCTTTTAATCTGGACATTGCAAGTGTATTTCCCAGAAATGCCCAAATCGGAGTTGCATTAGTGTAGCGGTGGTCGCCCCGTGTCGCACGGCTGCGGGCAGCCCTGGG
>VXBB01009684.1:20015-41963 GCA_013399915.1 Illadopsis cleaveri
GTTTGGAAGGAGCAGGGAAAGGAGAAAAGTGAGGTTTGGAAGGAGCAGGGAATAGAGAAAGGTGAGGTTTGGAAGGAGCAGGGAAAGGAGAAAGGTGAGGTTTGGAAGGAGCAGAGTGGGGCTGGGATGGTGGAAGAGCCTGCTGAGGGGTGGAAGGGAGCAGGGATGGGATGTGGTGGGGCTCATCCTCCTCAGGGCTCTGGGATGATCCTTGCAAAGGAGAGGACAGAGGAGCAACACCAAAATACTGCTTGCCTGCACCTTAGGCTCAGCTCTGCTCTGAAATCCAGGTCCTAGGAAGGCCCAAATCGTGGAAAAAGCCAGCAAAAGGGAATGGCTCAGGGAGCTCTCAGTGCCCAGGTGAAGATGTCCCTTAAAAACCTGAATTTTTGTCTCTCCGTGCTTGATAATCCATCAAAACCACTCCATGGGCCTGCTGCAACCCCCCACCCCTCCTCTGCAGCTGCAAAGGCAACAAAACCGTGTGGCTGAGGCTGGAAGAAGCTCCCAGGAGGTGTAAGAACCCTCCTGGACACATCCCTGCTGCTCCATCCCCCGCCCCAGCCCTGCCCTGGCACTCCACAAACCCCTGGGTTGATGCATCCCCTGTTTCCTGCCACTCAGAGCCAAAATTCACACAGTGGCTCCAGCACTGGCTTGATAAAAGGTCCATGAAAAAAAAAAGCCTTGCAGCTCTGCTTTGACCTCTCCTGTCTCCCAGCCCAGCTGGTTTAAACTTCTGCTTCTACAGCACATTTAACACTTTTCCTAAAACTCCCCGTGAAATACAGGGCATTTCTGACTCAGGCCCACAGGTCCAGCCCAGCTTGGTCAGATGTTCCCCCCTCTCTATTTCTCCATGCCTGTGGTGCTGTTCTGCTCGATCATTCCTGATTTTCCAGCCCCTGGAGATGTCTCAGCAGTGGCAATCTCTCCCTTTGGGCTCTTTGGCCCTAAATGAACTCATCCTTTTTCCAGAAGAGGGTAACTTAAAATTTGGTGCTCCACCTTTGGTGATTTGTATTTGAAGGTGTTTTCATCAATACACAGTTCACTCATCCACTCCCTTTTGCAAAATCCTCTGATCCTTCCATTTATGCAACTCCCTGTTTTTGCTAGCTATGAAAAGCAGGTTTTGCATGGAAGAATATTAAGGATTTTTGTACAGTCAGTGTGCTCACGGAACCTGCTGGCAGTGAAATCCCCCCAGACTTCTTATCATCACCAGAAACTACACAACCCTTGAAAATTCCTGCATAACCAGGGTTATAAAACCCTAAAATCAGCCTCACTGATCCTGCTGAGCACTGTGCAGGGCATTCCTGCCCTTGGCACTCCCAGCAAGGGTGAAGAACTGATGGCAAAAATCACAAGGAGAGGAAATAACTCCGATAAAGGCCCAGAGCAGGTTGGAAGCGGAGCTGGGAGGAGAAATTGGGTCTCTCCAAGTATTTTTTTGTGGGGCTGCAAGGTGAACAGTAGCAATTCCAGTGCCAGGGGAGGTCACACGCAGCCCCTGGAATCATCCAGATGTGCTTTGAAGACATCCAGAGATGGCAAATCCATCACTCCCCATGGAGAGCCGTGCCAGCGTTAATCACCCTCACTCAGATATGTGTGCCTTGGCTGTGCTTGGAATTTGCAGGGCTTCAGCTCTTGGTTTCAGTTTTCCTTGCAGAACCACAGAACCTTCCTGGCCTGACACCCTGGGCAAGGCCTTGGGCAGCTTTTCTGGGCTGCTTATCTTGGAGGCTTGATTAATTCACTTTTTTTTCCCTACAGCTCAATGCAAAACTCTGTCCTCCCCATCACGACCTCCTTTTATTAATAAGGAATAAAGAATTGCCATTCTAATTTAAATAAATAGATATATTTCCTTACCTATGAATAGGAATTCGGGCATTAAAAAAAACCCAGAAGTTCTGATTTAAATAGATTTCCTCCACTGCTGGACTTCCCTAAAATGATCATTTGCAAAAAAACCCCCCACCCAACAATCAGCAATCAGGGAGGTGCCCTCTGTGTTTCTGTGGCACTGTTTTGGTTCTTTGGGTTTCACTTGTCCATGTCCCCATCCTAAATACGACATCATTTGGGGAAAATACTTTTTAAATGTCATTTTATTTCCAGCCATGCACCACAGACCAACTGCAGGGACACAAGGAAGTTCATCTCCACTCTGATTTTAACAAAGAATGGGATGTCCTGATGAGCACGGCTGGTAAAACACCTAGGAGGGAAGGAGAGAAGATTAATTAGCAATAATTAGAGAAAGGGCAGGACTTCCCCTCCCTGGGGTGGTAAATCCTGTATAAAGCCCTGGGGCTGCAGGAGCTGCTGAAATGCTGCACTGGGTGCTGGCAAGCTGAGTTTTCCCTGCTGGAATTCTTTCCCACAGGGAGAAGGGGTGGGAAGGTGTTGTTGCTGGTTTGGGTTATTTTTGGGGGTAGAAATGTCCTGCCCTGGGTGCTGCTGGTGTTTGGGGAGCAGCAGTAGAGGGATGCCCTGCAGGAAATGCTCTGGGGGGCCCAAGGGGCAGAGTTAAGTCGTTCCCTGCCCTGTTGAGTTAAATCCATTGAGTCCCCTCCTCAGGCAGAGGAGCTTTGTGCTTTTCCAAGACTCCTGTTCAGCTGGGGCAGGAGATAACACATGGAAGCAGCTGGATAATCCCTAAAAATCCTGAGTGCCCCTGGCTTGGGGCTCGGCTGGCTCCAGAACTCCAAGTAGGAAGGCAACATGGATGAGTTGAGTTCTAGTTCTGGGGTATTTGTTTCCTTGTTCTCCGAAATGAAGGTGGAGAAGCAGGTTCCAGGGGTGAGGGAGGCCTCTGCCTTCACTAAGCAGAGGCTCAGCTGAGTCTGGAGTGTCCCTGAGCCCTGCTGGGGACAAGGGGTGACAGACACCACAGGGAAAGTTTGTACCTTCCCTCCCCACCTTCAGAGGCCTCTTGGTTTTGGGAAAAGCCCCCAAACCCTTTGGATGAAGCAGCCCGTGGTGAGCAGAGCACTCAGGGGCAGCAGCAGCAGTGGGAGCCACTGCCTGCTCTATAAAATAAACCCTCCAGCACACATTTCTTGGGAAGTGACTTGAGACCTGTGAGGGTTTAACTCTGACAGGTTTTTTCTGTGCTGTAATTCCCTGACTCTAACTGAGGCTTTGCTGGCCCTGGTTTTCAGGCTCCATCAGGCAGATGGAGGTGAAGCTCTGGGACATGCTGGGGACCAGCTGAGCAGGCTGGAGTTCCCTCCCAGCTGCTTGGAGCAGCAGCAGGAGGAGGAGGAGGAAGAGGAGGAGGAGGAGGAGGAGGAGGAGGAGGCTGCTGATCAAACATCTGGGAAGGACCAGCTTGGTGTGTGCACTCTGCTGAGTGACTCTCAGAAAGAGCCCAGGCCCTCGTGGGCCGTGCTCAGTGCCTTATCTCTCCCCCAAACATCAGAGACCTGGTGGTGCTCCTGAGGCCAGGACCTGACAGCCTTGTACATTAGCACTTTTTTAAAGTGATGTCCACTTTTGAAATAGTACCTGTCCCGAGAGTGGTCACTTCATTTGACAAATGCCAGTGATGACAGCTGGATGTTACAAACTCCAGCCCAGCTCACGCAGAGCTGAGGGGGGAGAGCCGTGCTCCCCTGGGCTCTGGGGAGTTATTTGGATGTGGTGCCCACCCTGAGCCCACAGCCACGGTCCAAGGCCCATTTGGACCTTGGATATGGGCCGTGCCCATGGGATCCCATGAGCAGCACAGGGCATCATCAAACAGGGCAGCTGAAGGCAGGCAGAGAAGGTAAATGGGGATTTTCCAAAAAAACAGAGGGATTTTGCCACCCTGTGTCTGCCCAAGGAGTGAAGCCAGGCAGAAAACCCACTCCTCTCCTCCTTACACACAAAGGTTTAAGCTGAAAGTTTCTGGAGGAGGCTCCAGCTCCAAAGCTGTCCCGGGATGTGTTTTGCCCTGGAGAGACCTGGCTGTGGTGGCCAAAGGGACTTTCCTGGCTCCATGGGCTGGCTGTGGGCAGCCTGGGTGAGAGGAGACAGGGCTGAGAGACCCCAGAGCTCAGAATCCCCTCCCTGCTCTGCTGAGCCTGCCCAGAGCCCTTGTGCTGTTGCTGGCCTCTCCAAGGCACCACAAACAGCAGCACTGAAACGGTGTGGCTGAAGTGACAAATGAAGAAAGCTGGGAAACACCACCCTTTGGGCTGCTTGATTAATTTTCTGCCTTTTATTTAAACAGGGGGTTAAATACACCCACTCCTTTGGACGGGGGTGCCCTGCTGAGGGTTTCTCTGGCAGATGCCTGGGGGTGCCGCAGTGATGTTTGTGTTGTGTTTGGTGTGAACAGGCGACTCACAGCCCCTGCCTGAGGGGGGCTGGGAGCAGCTGGGATTTCCTGGCCACTTGCCTGCACTGTGGGATGCCCACCCACTGCTGGAAAAGTGAGCTCTCAGCCCTGGAATTCAGAGGGAACAGGCTGTGGATAGGAGCAGAGGGAGCACCTGGTCCCTGACTGGATGTCAGCAGCTTCTCTCTCTCCTGTGGCTCCTGAGCCTCTCCCCAGAGTTTCCCATGTTATTCCCATATTCCCAGCAGGATTTCCTAGGGAACAAGATGTGGCTGGGTGTGTGAATGCTGTGCTCTGGGAAACACCAGCTTTGCCCAAAGCCCAGCCTGTCTTGCACTCCTCAGTGCCAACAGTGCTGCAGCTCACGGGCAGTGCCCAGCTGGGCACTGGACACAGCAAAAACCTCCAAAAACCCCTGAGCATGGAAACTTCTTCAGATAGAAGCAAAAAAACCCCTATTTTTGGGGAAACTCTGGCATAGCTGAACTCTTTTCTTGCAGATGGACAGAGGGAAAGGGTTTAAATGCCTCTCAGGCATCTCCTTGGCCACAGTCTCTGCTCTGTGGCTTGATGTTCCTCTCTTCCCTGGCTCTCCACAGTTTGGTCCCACACCCTTTCTCCTCTGCCACCCCTCTCTCCCCTTAAAAAAATGCTCATAAAGACTTTCACAAGCCAGAAGGGATCCACAAGGATCTTCAAGTCCAGCTCCTGGCTGTGCACAGGACAGCCCCAACAATGTCACCCTGTGCCTGTTGGACAGGGGAGAGCAGCTGCACGGACAGGTGGAACCCTGAGAAAGGATGGGAGTCTCTGCTCCCAGCTGGCCCAGGAACGTGCTCCAGGCTCCTTTGTGCCCCTGGCAAATGGGGACTCTCAGTTTTCCTGACTCTCAGCAACTTGTTCCCAACCCATCAGCTTTTGGGCAGTTGTGGGTGAGAGATTGGATGACTTTGTTCTCCCCTCACAGGCTCTTGGATGTTTTCCCCAAGCACCACCTCGATGTCTTGCAACCATCCCTGCCTCTCTGGGTGCCCACCTTCCCATGCAGCTGCCACATCTCCCTGCAGCTCCTCACCTCCACCGAGGCCCGAGTTATGACGTGAAACCTGAACACTTCTGGACAACTGGCACAGCCCAAGCTGAGCCTGCAATTTCCTGGCTCATAAAAACATGAGCTTCCTTCAGGCCCAGGTCTCTGCCAGGTCACACTGATCCAAGTCCCACACCACCTCCCCAAGGCCTCCCCACCCCCAAAATATTTTGTGACACCAGCTAGGAGCTTGATTTTTCTTTTTATTTTTTTTTTTCTAATTGCTCCATATGTTGGAGACACATGGAAAAATGCATAGGGAGAAATCCCCTCAGCCAGAGAGCGAAAAGCCCCCGAGTTTACAGGGTGTTGCAAATAATCCCAGGCAAAACAAATGTTTCAGGCTGCCTCAACTGCCAATTTTGAGTGCATTGTTTTAAATCTGACAAAACAGGCCAAGGGGCAGTTGTTAATGGGCCAGTAATTTTCTTCCTTTCTAGGCACCCCAGAGCAACAAATATCAAATATTCCTTGGGAAAGGAATCAAGTGTGGGGGCCCTTTTTATTGAACATCTCCAAAGCCTTCATTGCCTGGCCCTGGGAGCGCCGCAGCTTCCAGCGAGGGGTTTTACGAGCAATAACCCGTTTGGGAAGCAGAGCAGGGAAGCCACACGGCCCAGTCTGCAGCTCATTGTTGGGGCTGGCTTTTACAAGCCACAGTGGGGGCTCCCAGCAGCCCAGCTTTTTGTAGCCCAGTCCATTAAACACGGCAGGCAGAGCTAAGGAGCGCCGGGGGTCGGAGCCCGCGGGGATCCCGCTGAGCCCAGCCCTCTGCTCCTGCAATAAACTCAGCAGCATCCCTCTCACAATTCCAGCAGCAAACAGCCCGGCCACAAAGGCTAATGGATCGCTGAAGGGAAGGTCAAGTGTGAAAAGAGGCAGGGTTGGGGTTTTTCTGCTACAAGAGCAGTTGGTCAAAATGCTGCTGGTTCTGAAGAGCTGAGCCTTGAGTGTGGGACTTGGGGATCCTTGTTGGGATGAGCTGGAACAGGGACTGGACAGAGCAAGAGAATAAAGTGGATATTTATTGAAAGGCCTTTAAGGTACACATTGGGCAGGACAAGAGCCTGGCCAGGGCTACACCCAAGGTGGACCCAAAATGGTCACAAAATGCCAAACCAGTCACAAGGTTTTACACTTTTATATATATTGGTCCGTTTGCATCTTGAGGTTTAATTGTCCAATTCCAGCTCCAGGTTGTGAGGTCCCATCCCTCTTGTTCCTCCCTTCAGCCACCCTTGTTTGTGCTGTTGGGCCTGAAAGGTGTCCTTGGCCTTCAGCAGGAAAAGGATTTGTTTTGTGTCCCTGCTCTGTGAAGAGCTGAATGTGAGCTCAGAACTGCACCCCTGGGCAGCACAGAACCTGAATTGCATGAAAGCTCAAACTTAAGGCATCAGTTGATGTTTGTCTTTCTGAGATCTTGTGGATGTTACATTGGTGTGCAGTCCAGGAGATGTGACAGGACCCAGGGAATGGCTGGAGCTGTGTCAGAGCAGGTTGAGGTTGGATTTTAGGAGAAGGTTCTTCCCCAGAGGGTGCTGGGCACTGCCCAGGCTCCCCAGGGAATGAGCACGGCCCTGAGGCTGCCAGAGCTCCAGGAGAGTTTGGACAGTGCTCCAGGGATGCACAGGGTGGGATTGTGGGGGGGTCTGTGCAGGGCCAGGAATTGGATTTGATAACTTTTGAAAGTCCCTTTGCCCTCAGGATATTCTGTGTGTGCTGGGCAATGTCCCCATCTCCCACAGACCCATCTTTTGTGGCTGTGCTGGCTCTGGGCAGCCAAAACCACCAACATTTCCTGGAAAATGCCTCAAACAAAGCCAACCTGAATTTGGGGGATCTATTATTTCTCTTTTGGGCTGCAGCAGAAGGATGGGCTGTCGCTCCCCAGCACCAAGTGAGGGGCTCTGGCTCTGTGGTGCTGTCAGAGGAGTGGTACAGGAAAGAGGGGAGGAAAAGGGATGAAGCACTTGGTTTTTACAGCCCCAGCTGTCCTCCCTGTGTGCCAAGGGCACAGGCACTCCCTGCCTGGCTGGTTTTGCTGGTGTTTCCCCAAGAAACAGCCACCCAGAGCACTGAGATGCTTCCCTCAGCTCCAGCCCTTGCCATGGCAATCCTGCAGGGCTGAGCCTGCTGCCTGCTGGCCTTGGGCATCACCTGCCTGGGACAAAACTGACCTGCACTTAGTGGGGGGCAGAAAAAAACAAACCAACCGCTGCTTTTCACGTTAAATTTGGCCTGGCTGAACCCTCTGGTGTCCTTCCTCTGCAGGGGCTGCTCTTGGTTCTCTCAGCTGCTGTCACTTGAGCTGAACATCTTCGTGTGATCTGGAGAGGACCCTGTGTCTCCTTGTCCTTCCCCTGGTGCTTTCAGTGCTTTCCTTGGAGGCTTTTACCTGTTGGCAGCTCCTTTTCTCCCTGCCAAGGCTGGGGGAGGGAAAGGAGTTGTCAGACAATGCCCAAGGACTGTGGGCTGACACCGAGGCTGGCACAGGTTGCAGTTTTCACCAGAGTTTTTGGTCAGAAAAAACAGAGATCTGATAATCTGGGGATGCTGTGGGAGCTCCAGGCTGTAGCTTGAATCCACTTGAATCCAAACTATTCACCTCTAGTGTTTGCAGAATTGTCCTGTCTCTTGTCTGCTTTGGGGAAACCTTGTCATTTAATTGGGGGGTTTTTTATCTTTGATTCTGAGGTTTTTGTTTAAATCAATTGAATTACTTCGGAGCAAAATATCTTCAGTCTGTGCTTTAAATAAATTTCTGATTGATTTGCTTGCAAACCCAGGGTGTTCTGGTGGGAATTGGGATCATCCCACTCAAGCCCCTCTGTGATAATGCAGCTGCACATTTTCCTGTGCAGGTACCTGCTGTTGTCCCATCCCTGGAAGTGTCCAGAGCCAGGCTGGACAGGGCTTGGAGAAACCTGGGATGGTGGAAGTTGTCCCTGCCCATGGCAGGGCTTGGAATGAGATATTGAATCCATTCTATGATTCCAATCCAAACCATTCCTTGATTCTATTGCACTCCTGAGGTAGAAAGCTTAAAATTATGTGTCTGAAAGCAACTTCTGTTTTATCCAAAAGGTCTGGGTTGCAGTTCTCCGTGCAAATGAAATCTAAGGAGGAATAATTCCCGTTCATTCAGGACTGGGACAGGGACTTCAGGGCTGGGCCGGGCCGAGCATCCGTCCCATGGCCCGGCGCTGTCACTGAGAGGGTTGCCATGGAGACGGGACAACAACGGCCCTGGGATGCGATTTGGTCCCCAGCAGTGCTGCCGAGGAGGAGGGGACGTGGCCGGGGAGCCCTCGGGGGGCTCGGGGGAAGGGGGCGGGTGACACCTGCTGGTGGCGGCTCCTGGCCGGGGCTGTGCCGCCAGAGCAGAGCCCGCTGCGCCGATCCTGCTCCAACCCCCGGTCTGTGATGGGGACACATTCCGTGAGAATTTCCCTGCCCCAAGCGCCCGCACAGCTCGGGCTCAGCCGCGGTGGGAGGATGGAGCTAAGGCAGGATGCCCTGCAGGAGGTTAAAAGCCATTTTTGCCCCTTGTGCCGATCAGGAGCTGTGGCAGGGAGTGAAAATTTCACTCACAGCTGTGGGTGGGTGTAGCTGGGGTCCTGCCTTGCTCAGTTTGGCCCATCCTGGGATTCAAACCTGGGGGAGGCTCTGGGAGCCAAGGCGAACTCACTGTGGTGGGATGCCAGAAATACCAGGCTCTGGAAACCCTCAGGAGGCAGAGGGCTGTGTGCCAGGGGATGTTAAACTTGGAGATCACTGGGGATGATCATCATCCACGTCCCTGGATCACCAGCAGCTGGGGCTGGAATAACTCCTTGCATGTGTTGTTTCCCTGCCTGGTGCTGCTGGTGTGAGGAGGATGCTGAGCTCTCGGGGTGTCCAGGCTGGCCCCTCCCTGTTGGTTTCTATGGGCTCTGTGTCTTTTGGGAATCTGCTTCATTCCCAGGTGTTGGGATAAAACATTACAGCTCTGAAAATTCCTCAAACCGCAGGCAATTCCCTTCCCTGTGCTCCAGCACGGGGAGGAAGGACAAGCATCCTGCTTTCCTGGGAAATGGGGAGGTTTGGAAGTGTCTGGTTCTTTGGGGTGCTCATCCTGTGCAGGAAAAGGTTCAGCCCTGGGCAGGGAGGATGGCTGGGACTGGGATTTTCTTATTCCCCTTGAGTGAGGTTTGGCTCCTGGCTCCCAGCACCCTCCTGCCACTGTCCTGGTCCCCATGGGTGACAGGGACCTGCCTCCTCTGGGATGCTGAGGGGGCCACCAGCAATTCCTGCTGTGTCCGTGCCTCCAGCTGCAGAGGAGCCCAGCAGCAATGGAGGAATGCAGAGGCCCAGGGGGGTTTGGTGCCTGGGGGTCACTGGGCTCCTGCTCTTCGGCTCAGACATCCCTGGCTGCCAGCAGGTCCCTCCCCTGCTCCTTGTGTGACTTTGGTGGCACAAAGTCCCTAGTTCGAGTCTCTTTTTGGGGTGGGACCTTCTTGTTTCACCCAGCTCCAGGTGGGAGCAGGACTTGGAGTGCAGCTGGGATTTTGTATTCGGTGGGGGACTTCAGTGCTGAATTATCAAATGGATTTTGTAGTGCTGGAGGGGAGGAGACACAGAGTGAGACCCCACTTTGGGGGTTGTGGTTCTCCTTGCCCTCATGAACCCCTGGTGAGGGGCAGGTTGTCCCCACAGAGGCTTTTGAGAGCTCCTCTCTGGGCAGCTGAGTTGATGGGCAGTTAATGATTCGAGAAGGATGGAAAGGCTTAACTCTACCCTGCCTCAGCCACGATTTTTCTGCTTGGGTGGGCAGGAGGCTTAAAATGCCACTTTGGCTGGCAGAGAGATGGGGGCCAGAGGAAGGGCAAAGAGAAAAGCTTTTACTTCCAAAAATAACTCCAGAACAAAACGAAGAGGGCGGAGGGCACGCAGGGAAAGGGAGAAGTGCCTTCTCCAGGGACCAGCCCCGGAGTTCTCATCCTCAGAGCAGGAAAGCTTGGCTGTATTAAAGGCAGTCCCCAGGGCAGAGCTAAAACAGGCACGTGTGAGAGCAGCAGGGGATGGTGGCACAGGGCACTGCCCTGCCCTTCCTCCACTGGATGCTCCAAGCTGAGAATCCTCCCAACAAACTCTTCTTGCCCAGCTGGGCAGGGCTGGGACACACAGGTGACGCTGTTTTACACCACAATGACACAGACTCTGAACTTCAGCAGGCTGAAAATGACTCCTTTATTTTTGGGATGTGTCTCCCTTTTATACTGTTTTACACAGACCAATTCGATTGGTGACAAAAAGACAAACTTTTTCAATCACATTGGTCAGACCAGAGACATCAAGAAGAAGTCCCTCCTAGGGAAAAGAAATGAAAAACAAAGTTACAGCTACAAAAACCTGTTTCTTGTTCACAGAAAATTTTCTGGGAAAAGAATTTTAGAAAACCAAAACACCTCAGGCACGAAACCAGGGCCACACACTGGGACATGGCCACGGCTCCTCTCCTGCCTTGTGTCTGGTGAGGCTGCAGCTGCTCCCACCCCTGTGACTCTGGCACAGGGCAGGGGAGGGGGCTGAGGGGCTCCTGTGGTCCTTCATCCACGGATGTGCTGCTCCATGCCCGGGGATGTCTGTGCTGGGGATGCGGGATGGCATCCCCTGAGGGTGGGAAGGGCTGTGGTGCCCGCCAAGGCTCTGCCTGCAGGGAGGGAGGAAGGGCTGGGCCCTGCTGGGCACACATCCAAGCAGGGCTGAGGACATCTGGGGACCTCTGAGGACATCTGGGGACACAACTCCAGCCCCCTCACAGAGCAAGGTTTGATTTGGACAGAGGGAGATGCCTGTGGTGGTCGTGGGGAGCTCTGGCTGCAAGTGTTGCAGGTGGGACAGGAGGAACCTGCTGCTTTATTGGCTTTTTTTTCTATTTTTTGTCCCACCCCACTTGATCTAAACACCCATTTCCCACCCTCAGGAACTCAGGGCTCCTTGAAGAAGCTGTTTCCTCCAGCTTGGCACTGATCCTGCCAGACCCCTCCTGTCAGAGGGAGCAGTCCCTGACCAATGAGACCCAGGAGCTGGCAGCTTTTGAGCACCAGGACACTGAGGAAAATGGAAAAAAAATCCTGTGCCAAAATGGCAAAAAAAATCAGAATAACAGCCCAAAGAGGATCTCCTGGCCAAGAGCAATATCCCTGCAGGGCACTGGGGCCTGGTGAGCACAGGGGCTGCCCTTGCTCCCTGCACCCTGCTCCATGAGTGTCCTTGCCTGATGTCCCAGTGCCTGATGCTGCAAAAGCCTCTTCCCCGTGTGCAGAGCCCTCCCACCAAAAATGGGATTTTCAAAGGGAGCTGCAGGAGGTTATTTCTCAGAGCAAGCCTTGGTTGGGTATTGAATTGTCAGTGGTGGCCAGGAAATGCTGCTATTCCTTCCCAGAGCTGGGAGATGATAAACACCGGGGGCTGCCTCCATTCAGCTGTGATCCATCAAGGAGGGGGGGCCTGGCCCCGGAGAGGGGGTGAGGGGAGGTCAGTGATTGTGTAAACAGGCACTTTAGAGTTCACCCCGAGCTGGTATTACTGTAATTCATTAGAGGTGTCAGCCTGCTTTGTAGTTCCTGCCTTGCAGAGCCCCTTGCCTGGCAGCTTCCAGCATCCAGCCTCGCCAGCAGAAAAATAAACCTTTGCGGGAGGCAAAGCTGCAGTTGCAGCACCACCCTGAAATAAAATCAAAATGAACAAAGTGAGGTTGGGTGTCCCTGCTCATTTCCTGGCCGGGCTTTACTGCAGTCCCAGAGGCTCCTCCTGCAGGGGGGAATCTGGGCTGGGAGAAGGCTCTTTGCTCCTGCCAAACACATGGAAGGGAGGTGCAACGTGGTGCCTGAGCACCACCGCTGGGACTGAGGGATTTGTTTAGGGCACAGAACACACTGTGCTCTCCACAGCCAGCATGTGCTTCCAGGAATTCCAAACCCTTTCTAGGCAGCACCTCAGGGACCACGGGAGCTTCTCCATGGGAGCTTCTCCCTGTGGGCTGATCCACCTGTGTGCAGCATCCCTTTCCACCTGTGAGCAAACCACCTGCACCAACCCTCACCAAACCAACACCTCTGTTCTGCCCAGGGCGGCGTGGGGAGCCTCCTCTGCAGCCCCACCTGGATGCTGGGCTGGGCAGGGAGCTTGGTGCCACTTGTCAGCCCCTGGGGATGGAGCAGGGCTGTGCAGGGAGCCTGCCAAACCCCACAGGAGGAGGAGGAGGAGGAGGGCTGGAACTCTCTCCCCTGCTGGAACGGCTTGTTCTGCTCCCATCACCAGCTGGCTCTGCTGCAGAGCTTCACCCAGCACCAAAGGACACTCAAATTCCCCCTGCTAGCAGTGAGGAAGCCCAGCATGGGCTGTAAACTGCCCAGGGAGAGGCTCATGTGGAGGATGGAACACTGTGGGGGCAGCCCCAGCAGTTCAGGTGGGCGCTCTAGCATGGGGGTGGTCATGCTGAAGACAAAGGGAAAGAGAGGGAGAAAAGTGATGTTCCACTCTGCCCACAGGGTGACAACAGCTCCCCTTCCAACCAAAAAAACCCTGCAGGTGTGGCTGGTGCAGCAGAGGAAGGGACTGTGCAGATGGAGGTGTTGGCTGGCTGCTCCTGCACTGTGCCCAGGGTGTAGCACAGTCCCCAGAGGGATGTCAGGGGATGAGCTGAGGACTGGGAGTGCTCTGGGGGTCCTGCTGTGCTCTCCAGCTTGGAGGGTGTCACTGTGTGGATCCTGGTCAAGTCCAAAGCCACCTCCCTGTGCTGGTGCAAAGATCTGAGAGGAACAGGCAAAGGAATGCAGAGAATTCAGCTCAGTTTGCAGACGTGGGGGCCTGGTGAATCCCTCTGCAGAACTCGGCTTCATCATCATCCTCCAGGTGACACAGCAGCCTCAGGTTTGCACGTTTTCAGGCACTAATGAGCTGCACTAATGAAGGTTTCTCCTCTCCTGGGGTACCTGCTGCCTAGTCCTGTTTGCTCTCACCAAAGCCATGCTAAGGGAGGTGCAGTGTGGTGCCCAACTCCGCTGGTCTGGCCAAAGAGAAGAGAGCCCACCCACTGCTGAAATTCCAGAACTGGTGTGGCTGAAGGCTCGATTTGATGATCTCGGAGGCCCTTTTCCCACCTTTATGATTCCATAATTCCAAACAAATGACTATTAACCCAGGTGACATTTCTGCCTTATCTGCCTCCTAAATAACACAATCTGCTCCAATCCCACCTCCCCACTCACCAAACTCACTACTACGATATCAGAGTGCTGCATTCCCAAATGAACCTAACCTCCCCCTCCCTGCTGCCAGGCAGTGTGTGTGAAACCTTCTGAGATGGAGCCACCCCTGAGGCCTTGGAGCTGGAAGGAGAAAAGTGGCAGCTCCCAGCTCTGTAATTGCTAATAAACCATCTGGCCCTGCTTGTTTTAATTGCTGCTGCCACGGAGGGTCACTGAGGAGAGGGGGTGCCCTACATTCCCACACGTGGCATTTCCCCAGGGATAATAACTGTGCCGTGCAGGGATCCCAGCACCAGGGCTTGGATTGCCAGCCAAGGCAGGCAGGTGCTTCCAACATTCCCCTGCTCAGCCTCTCCCAGAGGGAAAAGCCTTTGCAAGATGCATCTGTGGATGAGGGAGGAGGGAGTTCAGCCGGGGTAGGTGGCGAGTCCTTAGTGGGGGCTGCCCCGTGGCCTCGTGTCACAGCCATCCCCTGTCACATCGGGCCCTCCCCGTGCTGCTGTCACCGAGTGTGGCCCTCTCGATGTGTCAGCGGTGGCCTGTCACCCTGTGCTGCCTCAGTGCCCAGTGCTGTCCCCTCCCCTGCCACAGCTGTCTGTCCTTCACTGCTGCCTCTCCAAAACTCCCCCTCCATCTATGCTGGGTGTCAGCTCTGCTCTGCCCATTTGGGATGGGATGGAGCAGCAGCTGCATCCCTGTGCTGAGGGTTGATTTCACAGCTCAGGAAGCCTCTGGACACTTCCCATAACCCCCACAAAATGAGGCTCCTTGGGTTGTCCTTAGTGCTGCAGCACAAATAGTCCAGGTGTGGCAAGGGGAGGCTGTGGTGGCACCCTGGCTGTCACCAGGCTTGTCCCTGTGCCTCAGTTTCCTTCCCTGCTCTTTGGTGCAGGGCAGGGCTGCAGTGGGGGCTGTGGATCTGGGTTTGTGGGGGATATTTTGGCAGGTGAACCCTTTGGGCTGGGACATGTATGCCTGTGTCTGTGGGGACGTGGCAGTGCTGATCACACCATCCCTCCTGCCTTATTGACACTTTCTGGGACCTCACTTTTCTGGCAAACCTTTCCAAGGAGTCTTCAGGTTCACTTGCTCTGTGGGAAGACCCAGCACCTCCTCAGCACCATATTCTGTGGGTCTGGCATTCCCTGCCTGCTGCCTATCCTGCTCTGGAATGGGCCACCTGCAGCTGGGAGGGCTCAGCCTGGAGAAAAGGAGCCTCAGGAGGAGCTTCCTGCTCCCCACAACTCCCTGAGCAGAGCCTGGAGCCAGGTGGAGGCTGGTCTTTTCTCCCAGGTAGTAACTGACAGAGAGAAAACAGCCTCAAGCTGCACTGGAGGAGATTTAGATTGGATATTAAGGAAAATTTCTCCACGGAAANGGGCCCTCCCCGTGCTGCTGTCACCGAGTGTGGCCCTCCCGATGTGGCAGCGGTGGCCTGTCACCCTGTGCTGCCTCAGAGCAGTGCCCAGTGCTGTCCCCTCCCCTGCCACAGCTGTCTGTCCTTCACTGCTGCCTCTCCAAAACTCCCCCTCCATCTATGCTGGGTGTCAGCTCTGCTCTGCCCATTTGGGATGGGATGGAGCAGCAGCTGCATCCCTGTGCTGAGGGTTGATTTCACAGCTCAGGAAGCCTCTGGACACTTCCCATAACCCCCACANCCACGGAAAGACTTGTCAAGCACTGGCTCAGGGCAGTGGTGGAGTCACCAAAGCTGGAGGAATTTAAAAGATGGGTGAACGTGGCACTGAAGGGTGTGGTTGGACCTGATAATCCTGCAGAGTTTTTCCAGTCTCAGCGATCCCATGGGCTCACCATCCCCACTGGCCCCGGCAGCCTCTCCCGGTGCCCTCAGCCATCCTGGAGTCCTGTGGGATCCCAGCCCTCAGCCCCAGCCCTGTTCCCACCGCTCCCTGCTTCCCAATTTCCCCCTCCCCTTTCCTCTGGGCCACCTCCATCAGCTCTTCAACCCCAAACTCTCCATCCACCCCCCCCCAAAAAAGGCTCATCCCTCCCAGATTCCCAGCCCGGCGCACGAGCATTTCCACGTCTCTATTTTCCCAGGATTTGCTGATAAATGCTGTCTCCGTCCCCCCGGCCCTGATGGACTCATTATCAGGCCCCGCACGGCGAGGAAGCGACCTGTGACCCGGCCCGGGGACAGGGGGTGACCCCCGGGGAGCCGCCCTTATCGGCCCTTTCTAAAAGCTTCCCTTTTTAACATAACAGAGGAGCCTGAATGGGCACGGGGAGGAGGAAGGTGCGTCCGGGCAGGACCAGGGGGTGCGGGAAGCATCAGGGACGTGGGGTGGGATTGTTCCCGCTGGGAATGGAGGGTGTTCCCGAGGTTGGGAAGAGCTGGAGTGAAGCCCAGGACGGTGGAAGAGGCGAGTGGAGAAGGGCTGGGTGTAGCTCGGAGGGGACTGAGCCTGAGCCCACCTGCTCCTCCAGCCAGGCTTCCCACCGGGATTATCGGAGAGAGCCCGCCGGGAGATAGGAGCGGCCGCGGGGGAAGGTGACATGCGACATTCTTGGCATGGGGGCTGTCCTGCACCGCCACCCACACGCCTGGGATGGAGCAGGGGCTGTGTCCCCGCTGTCCCCAAACCCCGGCTGTCTGTCAGGAGCGGCCGATTTGTCTTCCCTTGTCCTCCCAGCTGTTTTTAGAGCAAATGACCTTTCAATCCATCTTTTTGGAGGTGATAAAAGTCTCAGGGCATGGCTGCTCCTCTTTCCCTTCAGCTCCCTCTCCAGGGAGGAGCTGCAGGGTTTGGAGGGTGCCGCCGTGTGGGAGCAGGGATGACAGAGGAGGGAGGAGGAGATGGGAATCCCGATTCTTGCTTCAGAGAGGATAATAACGCCGCGCTCAGGACACAGCCCTGGGGCAGATGGAGCAGCCCTGCTCCCCTCACCCTGCCGGGGCACGGATCCTTCCCTCTGAGGGCTCTGCCTGTGTGGGTCCCTGAGCGACCCCCCAGCTCCCCAGCAGGGATTAGCCGGGATGGGTTTTTGCCAAGTCCCGGCTGTCACCGTGTTCCCACCTTTGATCAGGAGTCGGCATTCCTGGAGTGCTCCATCTCCCACATGTTGCGCTGATCAAAGGCAGCTGTTGGCCGGACCCTCCCCTGAGCCCATTTGCACACACACACACACACGCCCAAAAATACTGAAATAAAGGAAACTCGGGCTGATAGATGGAGGAGAGACCGGGCAAGGGCAGCAGCAGGAAAATCCCTCTGCCTGGTCTCCTCATGGAGGGTCCCATCCACGCCCGTCAGGAAGGCTGCTGGGGAGTCTGCCAGGGTCTGAAGGGAAATGCTGCCTGGAAAATGGGTTGGACCTGATCTGTCACCTGGAGGAAACTGTGCTGGGTGGGTGACAGCAGCAGCCTGGGCCAGCTGCAGCTGTGGCAGAACACAGCCAACATCTCCCCCAGCTTTAGGAGAGCCTGCATTGACCTTTCCTTTAATCCCACCCCAAATTTGGCAGTTTGTGTGTGCTCAGTGCCAAAATCCAGCCCGTCTCCTCTGGAGAGCCATGGATGGCTCTGCTGGGAGACACCTGGGCTGTGACAGGTAGAGTGATGCCAGCAGGGATTTGACCTGATGGATCATCTCCTTCAGCTCTGCCAGCCACCACCACCCACTGCTGCAGAGGGACAGGAGGAAGCTGTGAGACCTGCCCTGGTGGTGGCTCCTCTCCCAGGCAGGTGTGGTCCCTTTAACTGTTCTGGCAGATGAATTAACTATTGCTGGTGGACAGGGTTTAACCTCTGCTCCCCAGCTGCTGTAATGCAAAGCACTTGGATTATCTGGATTTCCAAGTCCTTTGTGAATCCTCCTCCGTGGCACCTCTCGCTGGCATCAGCAGCTCGTTTGTGCTCGATGGGAAGGGGAAAATCCCTCCTGCCCTTCCTCATCCTCTCCCTCATCTGCTGATCCTCAGCATTGCAGTTTAGCTGGAAGGCTTTGAAAAGACACAATCGCCACAAAAAACCTGCAGGAAAAAAGAGGCCAGAGAGCAGGAGCATGGACACACTTCCAGCCTGCCCTCTTAGCTGCAGGTTCAGGTGAGGGTAGGTGTGCTTGGAAGCCAAATTGTGCTGCCCACAGTGACACTGCAGCACTCACACCCCCAGGCAAGGACAGGATCCTTGCAGCATCCTGTCCCTCTAGCAGAGGGTCTGGCAGGCCAGGCTGGGCAGAGTCCCAGGGATGAAGCCCTTCAGAAGGACAATTTCTCCTCCTCCTCCTCCCTTGGCTCCATCCCATTGTGCAGCACACAACAGGGACAAGTGTTGTGAGCACTGCCTTTCCAAGCACCAGCTGTACCATTAAAAGCAGCCCTTTATCTCCTTCAGGATAATTTGCTCATACAAGGAGGCTCTGGCCATCTCCCTTCCCAAAATTTAACGTCTCCAGCAGCAGAACTGAGGAGGTTCAGGCAGCATTTCCTATGGTGCTGTTATTAAAATAATGTTATCCACTGAAGCAGGCTGTGAGTGTTGCTGGGTGCCATTCATCCCTGTCCCTGCTGCTGTCTGTGGGTTAATTTAGTCAGTGGAAGGTTCTCAGCCAGGTGACAGCCCTCTGCAGTTCCCCCCCGGGGCTGAATTTCCCACATCTAAAAGGAAAGAGAAGGGCTCAAGGTCCGGGTGCCAAGGAAACCGAGCACCTCCTGTGCTTTCTGCCACAGAGGGGGACACTCAGAACCCCCCACAGCCCCCAGAGCTGCTCAGCAGCATCCTGTGAGCACCAGAGAGGCTGCCTGGCGTGGGGAATCTGTCACAGCCAAGGTGACCCCGGCTCAGAGGATCTTTCACCTTCCCTGTTCACCTCCAGGAGCGTCCGGCGGGGGCCGAGGCACTGCCGATGTGACAGGCATGAAGGGCACCCCGGGGCTGTGCTCGTCCTTCTGGGCAGGGCTGGCAGTGCCAGGGCTGTCCAGGGCAGGACACCACAGCACAGCAGCTGCTCTGGCTCGGGGTCACAGCTCTGCCTGCCTGCCATGGCGTGAGGGACACCGGGAGAAGTCAGGGGAACCCTCCGGTGCCCTTTGGACACGGGGGGGCCACGGAGCAGGAGCAGCACCTCTCCAAACACCACAGCAGCCTTTGCATCTGACCTCTGCCTTCTCACACCCAGGGGCAGACAGGCTCTGCAGGACCTTTGCTTTTCTTGCTCTCCTCCTCAGTAGCACCTTTCCCCCCCTGCCCTCACACCCCAGAGCACAACGTCCCTTTGTCTCCCTGCCCACACCCACCTCTCCCCACAGAGAGCTGGCCCTGCCACCGTGGTCCCCCCTGCTTTCCAAAGTTCAGCTCCTTGGCTGCAGGCAGCCCATAATACACCTTAATGCACATAATACAGCCAGGTGACCCCTGCTCTTTGGTGCTGTGCAAGGCCGGCTGAGGGGCTGGGAATGTGCTCCAACAGCTTCCCTGGCCCTCGTCCTGTCCCTCCTCCCTGGCTTGTGGCTGTCCCTGTGTGCCCAGCATGGATCTGGAGAGTGAGGGAGAAGGGACAGTTCTCACCTGGACAGTCTGTGGGCACCCCAACATGGAGTGGGGGACAGCAGACAAACGTGGGGCTCTCTCTGGACAGCACGAGGCTGGGGGGGATGTGTCACCTTTGCTGGGCCTGTCACTTCCCAGTCACCCTCTGCCTCTTGCTGCTCTAACCCAGTTCAGGAAACAAAGCCCTTTTCTTTTCCCTGCCCCAGCCAGCTCCCACCTGGCCCCCTGCATCCATCCCAGCGCTGCTGTGGGGACAGGTGACACACAGTGATGCTGGGACATGGAGTGTCTCATACTGCCATCATCAAAGACAATAGTTTTCATGGGGAAAAACATCCCAAATTATTTATTTTGACTCTTGGCCTGCCTGTGTTTTGAGTATGTGCTGGGTGACCTGCCCCCAGTGAACCATCTCCTGGACTGTCCCCTACCTGTGCTCTGTGCCAGCAGCAGAAGGGTTAAGGATGATTTTCAGAGCAGCCATTCAAGCACTGGGAGCTTTCCAAAATGTCCTTTGAGCCTTCTCAGGACAGGGCCTCAGTTTCCCTCATCTCCCCAGGGCTGGGATCTCAGGTTGGAACTGAGCCTGCCTTGGGGAAGGACCTTCCATGGTGCAGCACAACCACCCACTGAAGGAGCAACTCTCTTATCTCTCTGATCCCCTTCAAATCCACAGTTTTCCAGGAAAAGGGTATTCCCAGTCTTACACTTCCAAACTTAAAATCATGACCCATCCTGAGGAGCAGAACCCACAAAGGAAATCAAATGTGAAATCAGTGTATGGAAATCTTGTGCTTATGTACTGAAGTTTTGCATCTGGGGAGGGACAAAATCAATTATCTTCAATTAAATGAGACCAGCAGAGCTGAACATTTCCATGGACTTTGCCAAGCCCACGTTCCTCCATGGCCACTGGAATCAAGTTGGGTACCTGGCCTGGTCTCAGTGAAGCACTACCCCTGCAAACTCCCCTGGAGGAGAGGCTCTTTCTGATCCCAGGCATCCTTAGGGGCCACACCTGCAGCAACTGAGCACTGGGGCCAAGCTCCCACCTGGGCAAAGTCATCCCTGATGGCAGAAAAGGCAATGAGGAGGCAAAGTACAGCCCCAGGTGCAGCTGAGGGCCTGCAGAGAGCAGAAGGGCTGCACACAGGCAGGACCCATCCCCATGCAGAGGGTCAGCAGCAGGAACAGCAAGGGCAGCTCTGCCTGCCCAGCGTGGGCAGGGGCTGGGCAGTGCTGCTGGCTGCACACAGCAGGTGAGGAGGACACGGGGAGGGAGACAGGGGACACGTGTCTCAGAGAGGACAGGAGTGACAAGGGCAAGGTCTGGATGCGTTAGTGATGGCGTGGGTGTCAGTGCCAGCCTTCATCCCAAGTGACAGCCCTGACAGCCCGGCCAAGGACGAGGAGGGCAGAGGGGGGAGGGAGCTGGGTCCCTGTGCTGTGACACCTCGCAGAGACCCCTCACGTGAAGGGACAAAGGAGCAGCTGCCCTGGGAGCCCCCAGTCAGGGCTGTGGGGTGACAGGGAGCTGTGCTGGGTGCTCTCCCTCTGAGCAGGGCACCCACGGCATTCCCAGAGCATCCCACTCTGTCCTGCTCGCCCTGCCCTGAGCCTGGCTCTGCTCTGCCTCTCTGGAAAATGCATTTTCCTTGCTGTTCACCCCGGGGGAGAGCAGGGGCTGCACCCCAGTCCCACCAGGACACTGGGATGTGGCTGGGTTGGGGTTGTCTCCCTGCTGCCTTTAGCCTTTGGGATGGGCTCAGCCCTGGACCAGCCTCAAAGGGGCATCAGGAGATGGTGTGAGGGGGGTGGAATTGCTCCAAATTATCCCTGGGGTGACTCCAAACTGTGGGGAGAGTGCGTGAGGGCTGGTGCTGAAGCTCAGAGCTGTCCCAAGTATCTTCCTTTTGGGAATAAAGGTGTAAAGTTGGATTTCTGGCTTGTGTAAGACAGGCAGAACAGGACTGAGGGGCTGTGAGCAGGAGCATGCTCAAAGAACAACAGTTCTGCTCCCTCCAGCAATGGATCATGGATCATAAAATATTTGGAGTTGGAAGGGCCCTGCAAGGATCACAGAGTCCAACTCCTGACCCTCCTCTAGGGGAAGAGCCTTTTCCTGATATCCAACCTGGTTTTCCCCAGGCACAGCTGCAGCTGTTCCCTCGGGTCACAGCCCCTCATGAGGAAGCTGTAGGTGGATGTTCAGGTAGGAAAGGACTGCAGTGTTTCATAGCCCCCTAAGGATTTTTTTATTCCATGACTTTTGCTGTCTTTTATCCCTTGGAGCTCTCACAACACAACATCCTCTGGCTGTGGGGTTATTCAGCTGTTCCTGGGAGGGAAGACACTTTTATTCATAGAATCACAGAATGGTTTGGATTTGAAGGGACCTTAAAGCCCATCTCATTCCACCCCCTGCCATGGGCAGGGACACCTCACACTCCCCCAGCTCGCTCCAAGCCCGGTCCAACCTGGCACCTTGAATACATCCAGGGATCCAGAGTTTCCCTGGGCCAAACCCTCTGTCCCCCTTCCCTCCTCGCCCCCGCATGACTTTCAGACGTGACATCGAGGCACTCAGCGCCATCCCCCGCGCAAACTCAGCATCTCTGGAGGCACTTTGGCCCAGCGGCCGCCCGGAGCCGGGAGCGGCGGGCGCGGAGCTCCCTCCTGCGGCCCCGCCGAGCAGCGCGGACAGGCCGGGGAGCTGCAGCCGCGCTCTGCGGGGAACCGCGGGGGTGAACAC
>VXBB01009684.1:48769-60132 GCA_013399915.1 Illadopsis cleaveri
TTGTCACGGGACTGGGGCTTGCAGGGCAGGGTCTTTCCTTTGTCTTTCCCTTTCCTGCTGGGTGGGAATGGACAAAGCTCTGTGTCCCACATCTCTTGGACACAGTCCAGATCCCATCATCATCATTCTCTGGTGTGATAACATGAGCCTGCTTGGCAGGAGGCTTCCTGCAGGTTAGAGGTGAATCCTTGAGATCTACTTGACATTCCAAACTTGGGGTGTAAGTTTGAACTTTCCCTCTTCTTCCTCCAAATTAAAGATATTTAAGGTTCTCTTGGCATCCTGGGGCACAGAGAATCACAGAATTTCTAGGTTGGAAGAGACCTTCGAGATCATCAAGTCCAACCCAGCCCTGACACCTCAACTAGATTACGGCACCAAGTGCCACATCCAGTCTTTTTTTAAACACATCCAGGGATGGTGCCTCCACCACCTCCCTGGGCAAACCATTCCAGTACTTTACCANAAGGTTCTAATGGCATCCTGGGGCACAGAGAATCACAGAATTTCTAGGTTGGAAGAGACCTTCAAGATCATCGAGTCCAACCCATGCTCCAACACCTCAACTAGATTACGGCACCAAGTGCCACATCCAGTCTTTTTTTAAACACATCCAGGGATGGTGACTCCACCACCTCCCTGGGCAAAGCATTCCAGTACTTTACCACTCCTTCTGTGAAAAACTTTTTCCTAAAAAGGGTGAGGTTGTAGCAGTCTTTATCCCTGACTGAAGGTGAAGGCAGCTGCTCAGAGCTTGCCTGGTTTGTGTCACCTGTCAGAGGCCATGAGCTGCCCCACCTGGGCTTGGGGTGCTTGTGCTGGGCCTGCCTTGTCCCTGTGCAGCTCCTGGCCCAGGCTGGTGGCTCAGCACACGTCCAGAGCTGCTCCCCTCATCCCTGATTGTGTCTGGGAGGTGCCAGTTCCGAGCTGTGCAGGGACATCTGTGACCACCAGGCCTTGCCTCCTGCAGGACCCCTCTCGGAGATCCACTTCCCCATAGACAAATCCACCATGAAACCCAAAGGATTTGCTTTCATCACCTACATGATGCCTGAGCATGCAGTGAAGGCCCTGGCAGAGCTGGATGGACAAGTGTTCCAGGTACAGCACCTGATGCTTTTCCTGTGCTTTGGACTGCAGCTTTTGGGAATGGTTTTTGGGAATGTGGCTGAGAGTTTGCTCCTGGGCTTTGTTAAAAAGGTTGAGGTTCTCTTGCAGGTTCTTTTGCTGGAGTAGCTTGGTTTGAACTTTTGCAGACACCAAAATCCTGGCAGAGGTGGGGAAGGAGCTCTGTCTCATGCTGTGTGGCCACTTTGACTTGCAGTTGTGGCTCCTTTGGGAAGGAAAACTCCCTCCTTCCACCAAGGCTGTCTGATAGGAAAGGTGCCAGCAAATATCCTCCATGTGGATGTCTGTGGATTGTTCTAGAGCTGCTGGACCTCTTCCTTCTGTCTTTCAGGGCAGAATGATGCACCTTTTACCCTCCACGATCAGAAAGGAGAAAACGGAAGATGGAGACACAGAAGAGTCTTCCTCCTACAAAAAGCACAAAGAGGCCAAGGACAAAGCCAACAGTGCCAGGTACAGCACAAGCTGCCAGATTGCCAGGAAGTGGCAGAAATGCATGTGGGAGCTTCACTGGGGCTGCAGAGATTCCCAAAGCTGCTGAAGCATTTGCCGTGCAGCTCTGTTTCCTTTCTCTCTTACCTACCTGAGACCTCTGCCCAGGTAGCTCAGGGAGCAGCAGAAATTGAGAGCAATGAGAGTTTGAAGGGCTTTGGTATGAGTTCCTTCTCTAATAAGAGTTAGTCTGATTCTGTAATTCTTCAGGGGGATGTGGTTTCAGATCAGTTGGGCCTTTTTCCTCTGCTTGGCCCCCTGTAATTCTAAAGCTTTTAGAAGCTTTTTCTGTCTGTGTGACAAATCAGTTTGAAAGAAGTGGCTGATCCTTTCTGTCTCGAAGGGAAAAGGGTGCAGCCTTGCTTGCATGGGGTTTGTGGGTTTAGGAAACCAGTTGGGAAGGTGTGTTCCTCTGAGGCAGTACCTGAACTTTAGCTGCAGAGCTGTGCCCAGTCAGGTCTGGGGAAGCAGAGCTCTGCTCCCTGCACTGCTCTGTTCGCTCTCCAGTCACATCTCCCTCATCCTGTCCCTTCCCTAGGGATGTTCCACCCTTCTTTCCCTCTCTCTTCACCCTGCCTGCTCATGGTGGTGCTCAGAGCTGCTTTTCCCCAGGATTATTGACTAGAGGGGCCCCAGGAGTGACCCTGGCTGTGTTTTCTCTTGGCAGCTCCCACAACTGGAACACGCTGTTCGTGGGGACGAACGCTGTGGCTGATGCCATGGCCCACAAGTACAATGCTTCCAAAAGCCAAGTGCTGGATGCTGTGAGTTGGGTTCTGATGGGTCAGCTGGGCTGGGACATCACTTTCCTGCCTGTTTCTTTGTGCCCAGGGCCTTCCTGGTCTTGTACAGGAAAAGCCTCAGTGCATCCATGGGTGCCACACAGGCTGAGGCCTGTGGTGCTGCCCTGAGCCTATTGATCCCTTGGTCCCCAGCCTTCCTTCCCACTCTGCTTTCCTGTGGCTGAATTTTGCATTCCTACATAACTGGAAGTTGGTGGGAATTTAGACCCTAAAGCTCAGATCCTTCCTGGAAATTTCCTTTTACTTTGGGACGTGTTTGAATTCCAACAGCACAATTCCCAGCAGCTGCAGAGGAGCTGGAGCATTTTACCCTTAAGCTGCCTGCCACGTTCCCCTTGCATGTTCTTCTGGGAGCAGCAGGTGACTGAATTCTTGCCTGCAGGAGAGCAGAGACAGCGTGGCAGTGAGAGTGGCTCTGGGAGAGACGGAGCTGGTGCAGGAAATCCGCCGGTTCCTCGTGGAAAACGGAGTCAGCCTGGATTCCTTCAGCCAGGTGAGAGGGCCCCCAGTGGGGATTCACCTCTTCTAGTCCTGGTGTTCTCAGCTCTCTTTGAAATGGGTAATTAAATCCTCAGCGTCGTGCAGGATTGAACCCTCCCTGCTGAGTTGGGAAATGTATCCATTTGAAAATGCAGCTGCCCTCAGGATGGGTGAAATCCCATAATATGATGGCTTTAGGGTGGTGGGCAGCTGGCTGTAGGCAGGGAAGGAGCCCTGTGGATCTGCAGCTGAAGCCTCCATCCATGGGATGTAGTTGTAGTGGGATGTGGGAAGAAGAGGAGGTGTTTTCCAAGTGACTGTTGGCCCTTTGGGATCTGGGAAAGGAGTGACACAGACAGAGGGAGAGCACAGCCTGTCAGATCCAAACTCTGCAGTTAGAAACTTGCTGGATTTGCTCTCTTACATCCCACATCCTTTCTTTCCCTGCTGGCTGTGTCAGGCTGCTGGGGAGAGGAGCAAGACAGTGATCCTGGTGAAGAACCTCCCGGCCGGCACGAGCCCCGCGGAGCTGGAGGAGCTCTTTGGCAAACACGGTGACCTGGGCAGGGTGCTGCTGCCAGAGGGAGGGATCACTGCCATCGTGGAGTTCCTGGAGCCCTCAGAGGCCAAACAAGCCTTCACCAGCCTGGCCTACTCCAAGGTGGGGGCACTGCCTGGGGAGGGGGATCTTGGTGAGTTGGGAAGCTGCAGAAGGGCTCGCTCTGAGCCTGAGGGGCACAGGGAGTGTGGGAAGGGCATTATCCCAGAGCCACTGATGTTCCAGCCTGTGTGCTTTGGGTTTAGGGAGGTGCCTGGTACAGCAGAGCAGGGCTCAGCCTGCAGAGGATGCTAGAGAAAGGAGGCTGTGACACAGCTGGAAGGGTTCTTTTCCATTTCACAATCCAGGAGTGACCCATGGCAGTCTGTGGCTCTGTAAGGCTGGATCCTTTAGTGACAGAGAGTTTAGGCTCTGATCCTGTAAGGCTGGCTCCTTTAGTGACAGAGAGTTTAGGCTCTGGTCCTGTAAGGCTGGCTCCTTTAGTGACAGGGAGTTTAGGCCATGGTCCTGTAAGGCTGGATCCTTTAGTGACAGGGAGTTTAGGCTCTGGTGCTGTAAGGCTGGATCCTGTTGTGACAGGGAGTTTAGGCTCTGGTCCTGTAAGGCTGGATCCTTTAGTGACAGACAGTTTAGACTCTGGTCCTGTAAGGCTGGCTCCTTTTCTGACAGAGTTTAGCCTCTTGAAAAGGTTCCTTAGCTTTTCCACTGCTGTTTTCTGTTACAGAGCAAGGTGAAAATGAGGCTGAGGGCAGTGTTTTTCCTTCAGGCTTTGCCCTTCACTCCTCATTTCTCTCCTGTCTTCTCTTCACAGTTTCATTATGTGCCCTTGTATCTGGAGTGGGCTCCAATGGGGGTTTTCCTCAGCCCAGCCCCTCAGAAAAGAAAAGCTGGGGTTCCAGGGAAGGAGAATGAATCAGGGCTGGAATCAGGTAAGATTTTTGGCTGATTTGCTGGGGGTTTCTGTGTTTCTCTGCTGTTGTGTCAAGCCCCAGGATATGTTTTGTCTGGGTGACTTCCCACTGTGAGGGCTGATCTTCCCTCCCTAAATCCACCACCTTTCTCCCCATCCCAGGGGCTCCCCCACTACGAGTGGGCAACTCCCCCAAAATTTGGCTTTGTTGCATCTTACAAAGTTGAGTTTATTCCTCTTGTTTCAGGTGAAGCTATAAAAGGCTCAGAGGAAGGAGCAACACAGGAAGAAGAGGAGGAGGAGGAGGAAGAAGAGGAGGAAGAAGAAAATATTCCTGGGTGTACCTTATTCATCAAAAACCTGAACTTTGCCACCACAGAAGACACACTGAAGGAGGTGAGCAATAAGGACACAGTTGTTTAAAGGATTTCAGCTGCAGCCAGTGTGACCTAGTGGGACCCTGCTGGGACTGGGAACATCACTCCAGCTGTCAGTTAAGACAAATGCATCTGAAATTGTTTTGGTGGGATTTAATTCCACCTAGAGACAGGTGGAGGCAGTAGGAAATCTTCCAACATTCCTGATTTCCCGTGTTTTTCTGTCATGCTGATCCTTGGGACAGGCACTGCTGCAGCTCTGCCACTGCTTCGTGTGTGAGAGGCAGTGAATAAATAAAAGATGATTTCTGAATGTGCTTTTGCTCTCAGCTTCTGCTGACATCGTGCTGCCTTGTGCTGCCTCAGCTCAACAAGGCACATGGGAGAGAGCGTGGCATTCCTGAAGTTGTGTGGAGTGTTAATACCAAAATAAGGAAAAGCAGCTGGAATTTCCCATCTCTGGCACTCCTTGTAGCCGTGTAAAATGCCACATTCCATGGCCCAAGAATCCTGGAGCTGCGGGACTGTGTAGAGACTCTGGTCCAGCTGTGGACAAATAAATGTCCAGAGGAGGGTTGGGACTTGTCCCCTCTTCTTTTTCTGGCTTTACAAGGGAGTCAAATAAATAGTTAGCTACCCTCTAGCCCCCCATTTTTGGGAAGAGCTGTGTTCTAGGGACATCACAAGCACCACCCACCCTTAAGGCCTGATGGCATCTTGTAATGCAGAGTGTTCCTCCAAAGCCAGCTCAGATCTCTGCACTGTTTCTGAGGTGGAGGGTTTCTGGGAACGTGTGTCTTGATACCTTTAAAGCTCTTTGTGTGTGTGTTTGTACAGAAATGATTTGCTGAGGAGAGGCTCAGCTGCACTGCCTGGCAGGTGTGTGCTGGGGGAGGAGAGGGCCACGTTGGCAGCTGAGTTGCAAGCCTGTGTCAAAGGGAACTAAATCACGTGTCCAAATTCCTTGCAGACGTTTTCCAAAGCGGGAGCCCTGAAGAGCTGCACAATATCCAAGAAGAAAGACAAAGCAGGTACTCTAGATGTTGCTGTTTAATTCCTTCCCTCAGCTGGTTGCTGAGGGCTCAGGTGTGGCATTGCTTCAGCATTCATCTGGCTGAGCGTTTGTGTTCCCGCTGGCAAAATCCTCAGCGCTTCCAGAAGTGTTCCCGTGGAAATGGCTGCGAGCAGCAGCCAAACCTTCCCCCAGGGTTGGGTCAGGAGGTTAAGCTCCATTGTGGGATTTGTGGAGATGTGACCTTCTCTTGAGATGCTGAGATGGGAGAAGCCAAACTCCTTCAGGATCACAGAAGAGAGTGGGATGCAGGCTGACAGGAGCCGCTGCCCCGTGATGATGAAAGCCTGCATTATCCTGGAAATGGCCAGATCCTCAAGGATGCCTGGCTGAGAGCTCTGCTGAGTGGGCTTGGTTTGCCTTCTCCCTGCCAGCCCTGAGCCCCCCAGGCTGCAGGGATGAGTGGCTGTGCCTGTTGTTGGCTGCTCTCCCTTCCTGAGGAGTTGGATTAAGGCAAGCACTGGCTGGAGGGGCTGTGGCTTCTCTCTGGGAGCTGCACAGCTTTGTGGCATTTCCCCTTGACAGAGCTTCCCTGCCGTGTGGTATTTGAAAAGTGGTGTCTGAAAACTCAGATCCACTGGAAGACAAAGAAATAAAGTGAATTCTTCAGTTCTAGTGGGTCTGGCTGCAGGTCTGAGCAGGCAGCACCAAGTGTGGGCTGATCTTGTAGCAGCTGATCCCTTCTGGCACTGGGGCTCATCCCTACACTTTGCCCAGTTGAAAATGGGCTGTTGTTTTCTCCCCTCGTTATTAACTGTCCCTTAATGATGGCTCCTGCGTTGGGGTGGGTACCACTCAGGGGTGTGCTGTGACTGCAGGTCAAACCTTTGCTGTGCAGGGAGGGGAAGTGATGTCTCTCCTTTGTTGTGGAAGGGGCAGCTGCCCTCTCCAGCTCATGCAATGTCTGTCTCCACAACGGGGTCACTTCCCCTGATGGTGACCAGCAGTTTTGCAGTGTTTTGTTTAAGGAAGTTGCACTGAGATGGTGCAAAGCAAAACATCTGTTATCCCCTCTTCACATCAGCACCAAAACCAGCTGGTCCAGAGCAGTGCCTTGCTCAAAAAACTCAGCCAGGGGTCTCATGAGGAGCATCCATGGGCAGGCTGGCCCTTTTCATGGCATATTAAGCTTTTTTTCCCCCCAGTTGTGGCAATCAGTGCTTGCTCCTGGTTTCTTTTTATACCTTGTATCCTCACTGCTTTCTTACAAGTCCCTTTCCTCTCCTGCCAGGCGCTTTGCTGTCCATGGGCTTTGGATTTGTGGAGTACAGGAAGCCAGAGGGTGCCCAGAAAGCTCTGCGCCAGCTCCAGGTGAGCCTGAGCCTGCCAGCCTGGAGCTCTGTCCAGAGCCTGGGATGAACCTGGCAGTTCCAAACGTGCCTGGGCATGTCAGTGCTGTGGGCTGCACTGCACAGCTGGAGGAGCCTCTAAACTGGGCCAGGCTTTTGAGGGAAGAGGGTTTGTAGAAGGACAGAACGGTGGGAAAACGTGTTTCTTAGTGCTGATCTAACATGGAAATCCCAGAAAATGTACAAGCATTGAATTTCCATGAGTTTTCCTGTCAGGTGCCCCCTGCAGGGGGCAGAGACCCAGATATCCCCTCACAACAAACACTGATTAATGTTAATTTAGTGCTGCTTTGACTTCTAATTCTTTTATGTATCTATTTCTATTAATTATATCCTTTTTTCCTGCTGTCTCTTTGTTTGAACTACCAGGGCTGCACTGTGGATGGCCATAAGCTGGAAGTGAAGCTCTCAGAGAGGGCTGTCAGGTAAGGGTCACCTCTCACCTCAGTAACATTTCAGCTGCACTAATCCTTGGGAGCTTCTCCCCCGGGATCTGCATCCTGAGGGGTGTGACCAGGAGTGCTGCAGCTGTTGAACACATCAGCCTTTGCTCTGCTTTACTCAGAGTCAGTTTTGCTTGAAATTAAAAAAAATTAACTGAATGAGCTGAAGTGGGCCCCCAAAAATGAGCCCAAAGTGAGAACCAGGCAGAATTTTCTTCCCTGCTCAAGGAAAAATCCTCTGCCTTGGTGACAGTTCAGACAGCACTGCGAATTCCCAGGGTTTAAGAAGTTCTTGGAGAGAATTTTTCTCTGGGTAATGAAGTCTTTTAGCTGTTAATCTGAGAGAACAGGAGCTTAAGAATAATATTCACATCAAATCAAGACAAAACCAGGTTTCTTGCTTGATAAAAAAGTTTGGATTTACCTACTTTTGTCTGGGCAATCAGGCACAGAGGAGTTGGTTACTTGTGAGTGAATTTACTTGGAATTAGCCTTTTAGGTTTTTAGGGATTCCTTCCTAGTTCTTTACTCAGCACAGAATATCCTAACTGCAAAGTTGCAAATTAATCCAGATACTTGAATGTTGGCACCTAAACATTGTCCTTCAGACAGTTTGGAAACCCTATGGGAAGTGATACCTGTTAAATGTCAAAATTTGTGTGAAAATCTGGTTCCTGGGGACCACAAGCAGTCTGACAGCTCCCTGTGTCTGCACTTTGTGTTTCAATTCTTTCATAAACCATTTTTATCCAGTTTGATTTTGAAAAGCCCGTCAGCAGGTATCCAGGCCACAATGGGAAGTGCTTTGCTTTATGGAATCAGCTGCTGTCTTTTGTGTTAGGTAAATTCTGACCGTGTCCAAATGCAATACAATTCCAGAGGTTAAAAAAAAAAAATTAATACTCTTTCACAAAATTTCATTTGCTGTTTAATAAGCCAGGAAAAAAAAAGAATAAAAATTAGCTTACATTAAACTGATTTTAAAAAATATATTCGTTAAATGAAATGACAATTAAAGGGTAAGATTTGGTGACAAAACACGAGTTAGTGGCAAATGTGAGATGAGGAGCTCAACTGGAGCAAGATTTCATTTCCAGGTGTGGGATTTAAGGGTGTTTGGAATCTGACCCTTCTTGCTGTCCTGTGTGGCATTGCCACTGTCACAGCCAAGGATGCCAGTGTGAGCTGGTGGCTCAATTTTCCACGTTCCAAATGCTGAGGGGGCCACAGCTCCAAGGGACTTTGCTGCTCCCTGGTCTTTACCTGCCCATCCTGTTGGCTTGCAGGCCTGCTGTGAAATCAGCCCGGAAGAAACAGACTGCCAAGAAGCAGAAAACTTCCAAGATCCTGGTCAGAAACATCCCCTTCCAGGCCACTGTCAGGGAAATCAGGGAACTCTTCAGGTAGGAAAGTGCTTTGTGGGCTCTGTGGGTTACCCTGGGGTGGAGCTGCTGGGATTTTCATAGGGGGTCTTTCTCAGATTGTAAATGTTTTGTGAATTTTGTGTTGTCTCTGTGGAAGAAAACAAGGATTTGGGGATCACCTCTGTGTTCTGTGTGTCCTCAGCCTTTTGTGCTGTGATTCAAGCCTTGTTCCATCCTGAAAAATAAGCGAAACTTTGTGAAAGGAAAACCATCTTTACTGCTCCCAGGACAAGAATGTTCTGCTCACTGCCCCAGGCTCTGATCCCTGCTCTGCTCTTGGTTTGCAGGAGGAATTTTTCTGCCAGCTCCCATCCACAGGGTGCTGTGCTGGGAGGTTGTTAATTATAAATACAGAAAACTAACAGGAGGTGGCCTCTGTGGGCCTGTCCTAGCAGGAGTTGGGGGCTTTAGTCACAACTGGGGCATTTCTTTCCAAAGGAGAAATTGGAGGTATTGCTTAACCCTTTAAAACCTCCTGCAGTGAACAGCCCCTGGCAGGGATTTGTTTGTGTTTCCCCGTGTTCATGGAATTCCACCTCCTTTATTTGTGTGAGGATGTGGTTCCTGTGTGCCTGGGAGAGGCTGTTCCCTGACAGGCTGTGAGGGAAGCTCTGTGTTTCAGCACTCATTTGGGATGAGTTCCAGGGATTTCACTAAAGACAAAGCACGACCTGGCTTTTGGACAGGGGTGTGGTGATGGTCACGACAAGATGCCTGGAGAAGAGCAGAAGGTTTTTCTTGTGCTGTGCAGCTGGGATGCTTTAGCTTCAATTCCACCCTGAGGGATTCAGGCAGAAGCCCTGGGCTGCCATACTGAGTGCCCATGCTGAGTTTCCTCAGCACGTGGAGCTCTGCTGATGTAAATCCCAGCACTGTGAGCTGCAGGCGTGACCCTCGTACAGCTGGAGCCGGGATTGAGGTGAAGTTCAGGCTGCTGGGAGGGTTTGTACATCACAAGCACAGAGCCTGTGGGGGGTTTTTGGTGTGGGTTTTTTTCCCTCTGTCTTGTCTGGCACCTCAGAGCTGTGGAGAGGAGGGGCAGGGGAACATCTGATTGATATTGCAGGGAACGTGCAGCTTCCAGCTGGGGACAGCACTCTCAGAGCATCCCTTTCATTCAGCTGGGGTGCTCAGAGCTGGGGATTTACCCTCAAAACAAAACCCAGCAGCTTGGGGGACGCATTCCTTTCACTCCTGCCCAACCCAGGCACAGCAGAGCACTGCCCAGCACCTCACTCACCCTCCTGGATCGCCTTGTTTGGGCCTTTAAAGCAGCTGCCTTTGCTCTGGAGCTTTGGGCTCGCTCTGCATTTAGGAACCTGTCTCAGTTTGTCTTTTGTTAGGGTTTCTTGGGAATGGCAAACAGTCCTTTGGCAGTGGAAGGGCTGGCAGGGCTGCAGGGGGCACTCTTAGCCTGCCCAGGACAGCCAGCTTGGGGACAGCAAGGGACAGCCAGCCTGGGGACCACTGGGCCACTCAGCCAGGCATCACCACACGGGGTGACAGCCCCAGGTTTTACAGCATCTTCCCTATTGTTTCACCTGCTCCACAGCCACATTCCAGCTGTGCAGCAGGAGAAAAAATAAATAAATATTGATTTTAAAGTAAACAAATACTAATTTTAAAATAAATATTAATTTAAAAGTAAACAAATACTAATTTTAAAATAAATAAATATTAATTTTAAAGTAAACAAATACTAATTTTAAAACAAATAAATATTGATTTAGAAATACGTGACTATTTAGAAATGAATATTAATTTATATATGCGTGTATTTATTTTATGTACACACAATTATATACATTTACGCAGAATATATATATATTACCCCAGAAAAATACATAGATTATGCCAATATTGTTCAAATATACCTATAACACATTATATGTGTGTAGATATATTTATTCTTTTCCCACAAACAACTATTTCCGTATTTTGAGCTTTGTCAAGGAACTCAGTCTCCCCTCTCAAATGACCCCACAGAAGGTGCTGATCACAGAATCACAGAATTTCTAGGTTGGAAGAGACCTTCAAAATCATCGAGTCCAACCCAGCTCCAACACCTCAACTAGATTACAGCACCAAGTGCCACATCCAGTCTTTTTTTAAACACATCCAGGGATGGTGACTCCACCACCNCCTGGGGACCACTGGGCCACTCAGCCAGGCATCACCACACGGGGTGACAGCCCCAGGGTTTTACAGCATGAACACCTTCCCTATTGTTTCACCAAATTCACAGCCACCTTCCAGCTGTGCAGCAGGAGAAAAAATAAATAAATATCGATTTTAAAGTAAACAAGTACTAATTTTAAAATAAATA
>VXBB01009684.1:66792-87548 GCA_013399915.1 Illadopsis cleaveri
CTGGGGAGCGCCGTGTGCCGTCTCCCAGGGATGGTTTTCCACCCCGCTGCTTGTGCAAAAAGCCCATGAAATTGGTCCTGCTGCAGCAGGGAGGTCTGGAGGAGGGAAAGAGGGAGGGAAGGGAGCTGCCAGCCTGCCCTGTCCTACCTGTGCTCAGCAAGGATGCTGCTTAAGAGTTGCTTTTGAACCACTCGTCTCCCTTTTCTAAAAATGCCAGCAAGCACAGCCCAGCTCTGCCTGTAAAGATGGAGCTGCCTTTGCCTCCTGTCTGATTTCTCCCTCTTTTCTGCTGTTTGCTCACTGCATCTGCCTGAGCTGTCACCTCTGCAGGGACTTACTGCCATCAGCTGGGACTGTGACAGCTCCCACACAAGCTCAGCAGTGCTGAGCCCATCCTGGCCCAGCTCACTCTCTGTGGCAGACATCCTGTTCTGTCCCCTGCTATTTTGGGTGTTCTTACCCCTGGAGCCCTTCTCACCTTTTTTCCAGGGGTGTGCTGGCATTTTTTTGAGGGTTGTGGCTGGAAGGATGATCCCTTCCCCTTTTCTCTCACTGTGGCCATGCTTCTTGGAGCTCTTGGCAGGAGGGTGGGATTAGATGGTCCCCAGCCCAAACCATTCAGTGATCCTGGGAAATCTCTGTCCTCTTCATTTAGCACTTCCTGAGGTGGGTGGAGAGCAATGAGCTTTCCATGGAGTGGAAACATCATCACTGAATCCAGTGGTGGCTCAGACAGTGCTTGCACCAATCATTCCCTGTCCTGTCTTTTGGGGCTGTTCCAGGTGACCTGTAAAGACAAATCTCACTGTGCAAAGCGGCCTCTGAGCTTTGCTGTGGTTGTGGCAGGTTGGCAAGGGGTGACCAAAGGCTTGGGAGCAGGAGGAGAGCCACCATTGTAGCTTGGGCAGCAGCCACACCTCCAGTTTTGGGCACAGGATGGGCAAATTGGCCAGCTGGCAGTGACAATACCCCTCTGCTCCCTGGGCTTTTCCAGCAGGAGCAGAAAATGGGATGTTCTGCTGTCTCTGGAGCGTGGTGGCTCCCAGCCTGCCTCACCAAGGAGCTGCTCTGTGCCTGCTTCTAATGCTTTGCCATGTCCTGAGCCCTGGCAGATGTCACTTGTGGCCAGGCTGGGCTCTGGGGGACAAGGCTGAGCTCAGCAGAGCTGGGCAGGCTCCTTGTGTTTGAGTCACCACCACAGCTGCCACATTTGATCTGCATTTGATCTTCCCTCTGTGTTTCTGTGTTCTCCCGATGAAAATAATTAATCAGGTTATTTTTCTAAGTCATCCTGCAGCTTTACAGGGACAGGACTTAAATAAGGATTCTCTTTAAAGCAGAGCTGTGTTAAAATAGCCGTGTGCCTATAAATACCTCATTGCTTCTATATTTATTCTCCAGCTCAGTGCAGGAGGTTCTGTAGTTGAATATGAGATATATTTTTATTTTTTTGGATTGTTGATGCAGCTGGTGTCTTAACAGCAAGGCTGCCTTCTCCAGAGGATGCTTTGGGGACAGCTTTGGGTTCCTTCTGTGTTTCCTAGTTGCACATATTTCCTCATGTCTTTGGAAGGAGCTGGCTCCTGAGAATCCTCCAGGAGCAGAGATTTGCACCAGACCCTCCTGTGAGCACTATTTTTAGCATAACTTTTTTTTTTTTTTTTTGACCAGAGCTGCACTCTGATCAGGATTTTCAAAAGAGCCCAGGAGAGATAAATCCCCAAATCTCAGCGCTGTCAGAGCTGTGGGTCCCTTTGAAATCCTGACCCTCTGGTGACTGGGGCAGTGACTTGGTGGCTCCTAAGCCCTGGTCCTGCAAGGTGCTGCGTGCTGGGAGAATCGTGGCTTAGGACTGAGAGCTCTGGGAAAGGCTTTGCAGGCATTGGGAGGCTCTTGTTGAAGGCTGTGCAGGGATTGAGGTTTCAGGAGGGTTGGGATGTAAGGGGTGGTGACTGCTGCATTTGTACAGCTCAGGGACAGCTGCCAGGGGAGCATGGGGTGGTCCTGGTGTGCTCCAGGGAGGTGATCTGGGGGAAGATGTCCTGATAGAGCTGGTCCTTTATCCACCAGACATGAATGTCTTTTATCTCCCCCAGAAAAAAAAAAAAAAAGTAATTACTATTAGAAGTAACTGGTATTAGTAGTAGGATTAAGAAAGAAGATGTTGGATAGGTGAAATGAGGGAATTTCAGAGTGGCTGGCTCTTGACAGCAGAGGGGACAAGAGCCCTGCTGTGACCAGAACCAGCTGAGAGCTCTGTAAGATTGCCCAAGAGAAGAGAAGCAACCACAAAAACCTGAATAATATTAAAGTGGGATTTTCCACCTCCATCCTGGTTTGGGGTGACCTCTTCCATCACACATCCACCAGTTATTTTTAAATCCTCTGTGTCACCAGCGCAAACTCCTTTGGAGTGGCTTTGAACTCCCAAACTCCTGTCAGTGTTCAAGTTCAGCAGTGCTGCTTAACCCTAGGGTTGCCTAAAACTTGTGGTGTTCCCTGTGCCAGCTCTGCACCTTCCCCTGCCCCTGAGGAACCGGAAAGTGTAGGCACTGAGGTGTAAAATTTCGGGAGGCAATCTGTTCCTGCTTTCATTAAACAGTGAATCATCATTGTCTATAAAGCATGGGAATAACTGTGGAGAACAGGCAGGTGCCTTCCCCAGGAGGTGTCAGTGAGTCCTGGCTGCTTTTCCTTGGTGTCACCAAGTCTGAAATAGATTTATGGCAAGGAGTGGATTAAAAGAATACTTCCCACCCCAGTGGTGCAGGCTCTTCCATCAGCAGGGACCAGGAAGGAAAGCAGGACATGTGCAGTAGGAGGGACATCCCAGGATTTTGCTTTGCTGGGGGAGCAGAGGAAAGATGGGAACAGATCAGGAGATGACCACATCCATCCCTCCATCCTGAAGGCGTGTCAGGCTGCTGGGTAGGGCTCTGCACATCCCACCTCCTACTGCAGTGAACTGGTTTCTCTTACTTTTGTGGGTCACCTCAAGGTCAACCTCAGCATGGCAGCCCTGCTCACGCTTCTTCGGCACACCCTTTGAGAGTGCACGTGTCTCCTTCGCGACACGTTGTTCTCGTGGGTGCCCTCGCCAAGCTGAGATTCAAGCTTTGCCCCACGTTGGGCGCCAGATGAACTGGTTTCTGAGCTGCTCACCGGCCAGATGTTGCTCTTGGACCAGCATACAACGAAAGCTTGGTGGGTTCAGTCTCAGGCTTGTAGCGTGGTCTGAGGCTTGAAAGGAAGAGCGGACTCCTGGTGGGGTTTTGTAGATGTTTATTCCAGTGAACTCCACTTGCCAGAGTGATTTTTGGGCCTTGGTTCTCCCCATAAGTACTCTGGGCGTACCTTGAGCAGGGGAGAACTTCGGACCAGTGCGGGGGAGGAAGGGGATGGCTCAGGACAGGGGTGCTTAACACAACAATGGGAAAGGTGGGTGCTAAAGCACCTGGACAAATGGGTGAACATCTCTTCTCAGGTCTATCAGGATGATTGACAATGTTCTCTCCTTGGGGTGATACCACAGGGAATTTGGGATGGGGGTTGAAAGGGATAGACCAAAACAAACAAATAAACAAAAAAACATATACAAAATTGAAAAACCCTAATTATGCACAGCCACACTGCAGGGGCTCCAGGGCTCTCACTCCTTTCTTCCAAGCTAAAATTGCAGTGTGGGAGCTGGCTCTGGAGGGAGGAATGACGGTCACATCATAGCAGCTGTACCTGGCTGCCTCCAGGAGCTGGGGAAAACCCTCCTGGATTGGGAGGAGCTGCAAAGGGACACGATGCTGCTGCCACCAGCACAGCAAATCCAGGCAAGGGAAAGGCCCTTTTTTTCCACCAGCCTTTAAAGCCAACCTCTCCTGATGTTAAAACCTCCCAAAGTGGGATTAAACGTGGCAAAATTAAGAAACCAAACCCGGTCGCAGCACCTGCTTGGAAATGACTTAAGTGGAGGGATATTAAAATTTTAAGACTTGCTGCTGTGCTGCTGATGGAGGATTTAAAAAAATAATAATTACTGTTGTGGGGTTGGTGGTTTGGTGGTTTTTTTTTTTTCTTTCTGCTTGGTTTTCAGGATTGGTTTCTGTTTAGCGTGCGGCCTAATTGCGTAATTACACGATAGACTGGAGTAGAATTTAGTGTGTGTAATACCAGTTATAAAGAAGAGCCCTAATTATGTAGATCTTCTCAGGTAAATAATACATCAGGGGCATGGAGTGGCCTAATTACTGTTCTGAAAACCTGCCTAATGACTAATTTACTTGGAATTTCAGAACGCTTTTGATAAGGTCCCTCACAAGCAACTGTTAAGGAAAATAAATCGAGAAGGGATAAAATGTTTTGCTGTGTTTTTAAACAAGCCAGTTAAGCCACGGGAAGCAGCCACTGCCTCCTGATCCAGCATCTCAAGGAGAGGGAAGATCCCCTGGCTGCCTCCTGCTCTGGGGCCAAAGCTGTTGTGTTCCTGATCCTGCTTTGCCACAAGCTCCAAGGGAGGCTGCTGCCACTAAAAATGGGATTTGTGGGTTAATTCCCAGCTCCTTGGAAGAAGCACATCCATGTCCACACAGTCCCTGGCACTTGCAGCAGTTGTGGTGTTGGGCATCTAAATAATTTTTGAAGATCTGTGCCAAAATTGGATAAATCCGGGAAGAACTAAACTTGGAGTTTTCCCCAGGCACTGAGGGAGTGAGGGCAATCCTTAAGCTGGAGCAGCTTCCCCAAGACTGTTTTCTAGTGGATCTCATGGCCTTCCTTCACAAGGAGGGAAGTCCAGAGCTGGGAGCAGCAGCAGTGTTACTCCAGGGAGCGTGTGAGATGCTGCAGTGAGGGGAGCCTGGCTTTGGAGCTGCCCCAGGAGCCTCTGGCAGCAAGGACAGCTCTGCCCAGAAAACTGGGAAGGGAAGGGAATCAATGGCTGGCAGCAGCACAAGGAAAGAACAGGAATCACAAAAGCAAAACCCAGCTGGGCTGCAGCAGCAGATCAAGGGGCCTCCAAACAAAGACAATGCTCCTGGGCAAAGAGGAGAGGGAGCTGGAAAAAATGATGATCCATGGAGTAAGAACAAGGTGCAGACGTGGCCGTCCCATGTCCCGCTGGCTTTTCACATGGATTTTGCAGGTGCTTTGATTATCCAGCAGGACTGGCCAGCTCAGGAAATGAAGGATCAGCTTTGCACTGGGGACCTGCTCCCTGGTGTCACTTCCTCTGTGGGCCAGGGGGACACTGGGACCCCTGCTCTGCTGCCAAATCCCTCCACCCACGGCTCCACCAGAGCTGGAGGGAGCCACAGTTTGACTTGGCTCTGGGATCTAGAGCTTTCCCTCCCACCTTGTCTTTCTGTGCCTTCATTTGCTGATTTTCAGAGGTGAAGGAGACATTTTTGATGCTGCTGCTGATAATGGTAATAGGGGAGATGGGTGGCAGATTAATTCCTGAACTCTCTAACAGGATTTAAGCTAAAAAGAGAGGAAGGCTTTTTTCTTCCCTCCTTCCCTTTCCCTTCCTCCTTTTCAGATATTTCCTGTGCTGGGGATAACAACACCAAGGAGTGTTAAATTGGCTCTGAATGTCCACCCCTGGCTGTCCACATTCTTGTAACGATTTCATTAGCTTGAATTATCCACGTTATTTTCTTGTAATGGGATTAGCCGTCCTGGAGTCAGCTGAAGTCCTGGAGCGGGAGGCGGGAGGGCCCTTCTGCTGCCTATTCCATTAACTCCCTCATGCAGGGGGTGGAACTGGCCATGGCTCAGCCCAGGGGCAAAACCATTTGCCAAGGTCCTGCCTTCCTCAAGGAGGAAGAAAGAAAAAAAAAGGATCATTATTGTATTTTTTTTCCCCTCCCCTTTTTAATCAGCAAATGGGTGCAGAGGCACAGAGCGGCAGGGCCGTCATTTTCTGTTTGGGGGCGAGCGGGGAAAAAAGAATCAAATGAAGAGGAGCATTGCAAAGGGATTGAGTGAATTCTGTGTGGCTGCAGCCTGCTCCTAGAGCTGAGGCTGTGCAGGGAGGGGAGGGAAGGCCTTGTGTGTCTTTTGGACTCATCATCCCTGCCCAGAGCCATGTGGGATGAGCGGTCACGCTGCCTGGCTCAGCCGCCTGAGCTCCGGCCCCGGGGCTGCCAGCAGTCACGAGGGGGGATTGGGGCAGGGCTGGGGATGGGAAGGCAGCAAGAGGAGAGGAGGAGGAGATGGTGGCAGTAGATGGCAACCCAGGAGAAGCTTGGCAGCCCTGGTTAAGGTTTTCATAATCTGTTTCTCAACGTGGTTTTGCTGTTTTGTTTTCCTTGAAGGAATAGGAAGCAGAGGGGGGGATTTAGGACTGCTCTGTGCAGTGGGACCTCTGTACACGTCAGCAGAACGCTCGGGGTGGTTTGTGTGGTTGTTTTCCAAGATGTTCTGTGGTTTTGGCAGTGGACAGATTGATGGTGTCAGTTGTGCTTTCCCCCTCAGAACGTGGCAAGCCAAGAGTCCTTGATCAGCTCACGCCTTGGGGTGCACCAAGATCAAGTCAGATGAGCACATCTGTGTGTTTGGGACTTGAAAATACCTGTCAGGAGTGGACAGGTCTGGCCTGTCCAAGGACTTTGCAGTTTAACTGCTGCTCTTTGAGACAGGGAAGGAGTTAAAATGGAGGGAACACTTCCCAGCTGGAGGGATGTTCACAATTTCTCAGGAATAAATTCCTTGGAAGAAACTGTTCCCTGGGAGGGTGGCCAGGCCCTAGCACAGGGTGCCCAGAGCAGCTGTGGCTGCCCCTGGATCCCTGGCAGTGTCCCAGGCCAGGCTGGATGGGGCTTGGAGCAGCCTGGGATAGTGGGAGGTGTCCCTGCCCATGGCAGGGCGTGGAACTGGATGAGCTTTAATGTTTCTTCCAACAAAACCACTCTGATTCCATGTTTACTCTGATCTGGAGGTACCTGTCCCCTTCACGGCTGCCTGAAGCTGTGGGGTTCTCTGGAGAGCAGGGAGGAAGGAAGGAAGGGGAGGGAAGAGGTTTTCTGGAGCCCCACCTGTATGCCCATTCTCCTGTGTCCCACGGCCTCTGGGCTGTGCTTGGTGAAGGATGTGCAGGCTCCTCCTGGTGACCAGGCAAAGCCAAGTGAGCCGTGGGTTGTCTCCCGAGCTGGAATGTGCAGTTTAATAGCAATATAATGTCCTATAATTAGCAGGCAAAGGACTTGCCTCCCAGCTGGCCTGTGCCAGAAGGATATAATTACAATCCCAAGGAGTGACGTTCCTCTGACCTGCAGCCAGCTTGCAGTGAAGAGGAGAAATCTCCTTTTCCTCCCTGTGTTCAGCCAGGGAAGGGGGATGGCAGCTGGAAGAGCAGCTGCTAGCCAGCACTGCCATGGAGAAATGCTGCATCTCTTGTGGGTGGGAGGGAGGGGATGTCCCTGCTGGCATCCCTGGGATGCACCCTGTGTTTCTGCTGAGCTTGGAATGGGTGACTTGTCAAAGGAGAGCTTGTGGCTGTCTCTGTTCTGCAGCCCTGTGGATCGTGGCTCAGCCAGGGCCAGCACAGGCTTTTTCTGGTTTCCCAGCAAATCTGGATGGGCACAAAACAAAGGTTCATTTAGGAAATAGGAGTTGCAGTGTTTGTGGAGGCTGCCATCCCTCCCAGCCAACAGCAGGAAAACCTGCCAAGCCTGGGAGAGTGAGGCGTGAGGACAGAGCTGCCAGCCTGGCTGGCAGGGCCTGCAGGGACAGGGGAGCCCAGGCAGAGCCCTCCACACCTCTGCCCTCCCCTCCTGGTCCTGATTCCACTTGGGATTTCAGAGAAGAGCTGCTGGACGCTGCTTTTCATGGCTCTGTGGGAAGGAAGCTGGGAGGAGCCGTGTGCATGGCAGGTCACCAGGGCTCTGCCATCCTGCTGCCTCTGCAGTAAAACTCTTGGCTTTTGGCACCCCTAAACCTTCCTGTACTCATTGTGAGCTGCTCCGTGGGGGTTTCACAGGAGTTTTGGGATTGCTGCACACTGAAATCCCATCCCAGTGTGGTGCCACCAGGAGCTGTGGGGGTGTCCTGCCAGAAGTCCAGCTCCAGGCCAGGTGCAGGGGGCTGGTGGGCTCATCAGGACTGAGGTTCAGGTCTTGTACAAAGTGAAGCCAGGCTGACTGCAAACAAGTCAGTGTCTCAAGCGTGAAAGGGCTTTGTTCCCACAACCACCAGGTCCTTCAGCCCTGGTGTGGGGGCTCAGGAGCACTTGGAGAAGGCATGGATGGGTGGGTGAGTATAAATCCAGAATCCACTCTGGTTTCACACTCACTGATGCTGGGAACTTCCCAGTAACCCATCCTGCCTGAGGGCAGCAGCCTGGCCTGGTGCTGTGCTCCATGCTGGCAGCAGGATTGCTGATTTCTGCTCACTTTGAGAGGGGAGAGGCACCAGCACCCAGAGGAACCCCCACCCTGGGCTGCCTGTGTGTTTTTCCCTCCATCTCTGCCCATCAGAGCTCTGTGCTGGAAGGGGAAGGAGCTGGCAGTGCCACCAGCTCTGACTTGCTGTGACCCCCATGCCTCCAGAGCCATCGCAGCCCCTGGCAGCACATTTTGAAACAGCTCCATGAGATCTTCTGGAAAAGCTGCTTCCTTCCCTCCCTTGCCATTGTGCTCTGGTGTGACTGGGTGATGTGCTCCATGCTTTTCCTCCTCCCATCCCCATCCCGTGCCTTTGCCCATGGCACAATCCATGCATGGCCATCCTGGAGCCTGGATGCAGCTGGAGTGGGAGCAAACGTGTCAGCAGCACCTGGCTTCCCTGTGGCTTCCCTGGCTGCGGGAGCCTGGCACCGCAGGGGGTAATTGGGTTTCCTTCTGCCTCTGTCTCTCCCCCCCCAAATCCAGGAGAAATAATTGGAAAAGAGAGGTGTGAGTCTGTGCCTGGCACCGGAGAGGAGAACATTAAAGGCCGGAGCTCAGCGCTTCATTCGCAGCTCCCGGGCTGGTAATTGCCGTGTTGTGCTTTCTAATTAGCGCCGCAGTGGGGGGGACGCTGTTCCCCTGCGTGGCCCCACTGGGGTCAGCCCTGTCCCCTCGGCTTCCCTCACCCCTCCAGCTCGCCTTTTCCCCCAGTCCATCCCTCTGGAAGCCCCTGCTGGCTCCCACTGCCCAGGAACAGCTCATGGGCAGCCCTGCTCTGCAGCTGGATCAGGGCTCCATCCCTCCACACCTCTGTTCACGTGTGGGTGGCTTGGGCTGCTCTGAGCTGGGCAGGAAGGAAGAGCCAGCTTCTCCCAGCTCTGCCCAGGCTGATGTGGGTCAGCACAGCTTCTCTGGGACTCCAAATCCAGAGTCTTCCTGCTCCTGTGGGTACCTCCTGGCCCATCCTGGGCACCAGATCTCGGTGTCAAAAGGACCCGTTGGTGTTCCAGTGCACAGACTGAGCCTTGTCTGAAACCTCCCTTTGGGCAAATACTCTGCTCCTGTTCCTTCAGCAAATACTGTGCAGCCCCCAGGCAACGTCCTTGATATTTTTCAGGGAGAGAGACTGGAGCATGCCCCTGGCTCCTACCTCCCATTTCTCCTAGCCAGATGGGCATCTCCATGGCTCAGGAGCTCTCTCCTTGCCTCTCCCTTCACTCAGTTGCAGCATTTGAGGTGCTCTAGGCATTTTGGGAGTCCCTGTCACCCCCCACCCCCGTGCAGGAGCACCTCTGGAAACCACAGGCTCCGAGCATTCCCGGCAGCTGAGGCTGCTCCCTCTGCTGTGCCGGGGTTTTGTTTGTTTGTTTGCGTGGCTCCAGCTCGGAGGGGGCAGGAGGGAGAGAGGGAGGGAAAGCACCGAGCGGGAGACGTGCGGATTCATTTTGAAGCTTCATAATGGTGCATTTACACACCACGTTGCCTAAGGAAATTGGGTGGATGAATGCCTGGTCATGCTGCCAGTGCAGCAGGTTAACTCCCAGGATTTAGCTTATATCATTTCACGAGAGCTTTTATGGCCTTTACTGTGTTTATTCCCAGGTGCTCTTTGGCACCGCTGTATCCCAGGCTCCTTTTGTGTATGCACGCCTGTGTGGAGATTTTCAAATAAAATAACACATCTCTTCAGACCTGGGCCACATTAAATATTTATTGCCTGCAGTTTGTGCATATGTGTTTGATAAATGGGTGCGAGGGGAGGGGAGGAGAAGGGGAAGCAGGAGCCTGGCAGCAGGGAAAGCGCCGGCTTTGTCCTGGAATTCCTCCAGGGGATGGCACTGGAGAGGAGTGTCCAGCTTGTGCTGCCTTTGGGGCTGTTTTTGGGGGGTTTGGACAAAGTGGGATGGCTGCATGCTTTGGTGCTCGAGCCACAAGTTCTTTCTCTGGGACAGGAACCCCCTTATCTCCCCGTTCTTGGCTTTCCACTGACACTGCAGAACTTGTCTGAAATGCTGTTGGATATGGAGGTTGTTGTGGTCTGTTTGCCTTTCTACATCCAGAAAGCTTAGATAAAACCAGTTTATTCCAGCACAGAAGCTGCAGGATGGGAGAGGCTGAAGGGTTAGAGCGAGGAAATCCAATCATCAAAAATGCCCAGGATCCCTGGAGTTGGAGGGATGACACCTCTGGGGATGGGAGAGCTATTCTGGAAACAGAATAATTCCCTGTGGGGCCATGCTCTGTCTCCTGCCTGTATCCTGTGCACTCCAGCCCCTCTTTAAAGGTGCAGATTAATCTGTTCTGGTGGGATTTGCAGCAGCCCTGGTCACCTGGAAATGCTTTGCCCACCCTGAGCAGGGCATGGCATTCTGGCTGGATCTTCTGAGGGAAGGAGCAGCAAAGCAGTTACATTTGAAAAAGTTTTTTGTATTGTTAAGTTTTACATCCAGAACGATCCTTGAAATCCAAGCTGAGTTTTTAGCTGGTTGTATCTGCTTGGAAATGGGGCTTGCAGGGAAGCAGAGGGGCTGCAGGACACCTGGAGCAAGGCTCACCTGATGTGAGTGGCTCTGCAGCTGGCACTGCCAGGGTTTGTGGGAAAGGGGTGACCCTTCCCTTCATCTCACACTGTCTCTGCTTTTCCTTGGATCCACAGCACCTTTGGAGAGCTCAAGACTGTCCGGCTGCCCAAGAAAATGGCAGGAACGGGATCCCACCGGGGCTTTGGCTTCGTGGATTTCGTCACCAAGCAGGATGCCAAGGTGAGCCGTGCCCCTCCCTGCCCTTCTGCCCCTGCCCTGTAGCAGGATGCCACACTCGGGTCCATATGTAGGAGGATCAGACCCGCAGAAGGAACGAGGCAGGCAGCAGCAGGTGAAGGGAAAGCTAATGATACTTTATTCTAAATTCTTCTTCTACGTTCTCCTCCTATCTCCTTATCAACAATCCGACTCCAATCTTATATACAGTTTATACAAAGGCAAGAGATTGGTCATTTAGGTCACCACCTCTTCAACCTGGATGGTGAATACCACCATCAATCAATTCTCCTCTCAGAGGAGAAATATGAAAAACAATCTAAAAATATACATAGTTTATGTTGAGGCTGCGTGAGAATCTGCTTGTAAGATTCTAAACAAAGAAAACCAAGAAAGCTGAGGGCAACACTGCCCCAGGTGTGCAGGGGAGCCTGGAGGCTCTGTCCCACTGAGGCTTAGCCCAGGTTTGGGGCAGGCTGGTGGCATTCCCCAGGAAATGAGCTGCATTCCGCAGGAAAACTGCAGTCAGGCTGAAACCCCCATGTGTGCAGCAGCAAAACCCACAAGCAAAACCCTAATTGGGATGATTTTGGTGCAACTGATAAAATAACTCAAAGTTCTTGTAATGCAGAAGGACAGGAGCTGGTTTTTCAGGTTTGTCAGCAGCAAGGTGAGATGGGATGGTTTTGACCCAACATTAACACACCAGGAAACCTCTGCACATGTCCCACCTCCACCACACTGCCTTGATTTTAGGGGAATTTTGGATATTGTGGTTGTTTCCTAATTTGTAACCTGTGCAAGGCTTGTGTTCACCAGTTCTTCTGTGTGATTTGAGAGCCCCCTGTGAGCAGCCTTACCCTGCTGCATTCCCAGTGCCAGAGGATCAGTAGTTATGAATCGATCCAGTTGATTTATTTTTTGAAAGCTTTTCTATACCCTTAATTCCGTGCTTTTAGCAGGAACGAGGGGATTGCAGCCTGTCTGATGGTATCCTGCTCTTATCCTTTGCCAGAGGTTCTGGAGCAGGGTGGATTTCCTCCTGCTGCTGATTCCTGGTGATTTGTGCAGGGTCTGGAAGGGAGTGGCTGTAAGCACAACCCACAGGATGTCTTTGCTGGAGGGAAGGGACCACATGAGCCCCCAGAACTCCAGATTTTGCAGACTGTGAGCAGAGATGGAGGAGAGAGGAGGGGGGAGCCAGCCAGAGCCCGTGTTTATGTTTTTAGACAGCATTCATTGATCCAGGATCACAAGGGACTATTAGATCATCCCTTCCAGCCTGACCTCCTGTATAACACAGTACATGGAGTTTCTTTGTTAGTCCTGTATTGATCCTAACTCAAACTTCCCTCTGCTCAGCTTCCTTCTTCCCCCTGGAGGTGCAGGGATCCCCCCAGGAGCCTGGCTCCTCTCCCTGCACCTTGAGCTGTGCCTGTGGCTCTGCTCAAAGCAGCTTTGCTTTCACCTCTGCTTCACTCCACAGTCACTGAGGCTTTGTTCCTGGGGTCTGAATTAATCTTTTCCCAAGGAAACTTGGGGCTTTGGATGGAAAGGTACACAGAGGGACCTGACTGGTTCTTTACTGCTGCTCAGTTTGGAGGGGTGTGAGGCAGCACCTGCTTTTCTGCTCCTCTCTGGGGGAAGGAAACAGGTACAGCCTCAGTGTTTGCCTCCCATCCCTCTTTATCCCCTCAGGGACTGATTGCAGCTGCACTGGACAAATGGGAATCTCAGTGACAGGTAGCCCATCCATGGTGAGGGGGGAGAGGCAGGCAGGGCTCTGGCCCAGGGCACTGCCCCCAGAGCTGCTGGAGGGGAGCGTGCAGGGAGAGAGCTGCCCTGTGGAAGAGCTCTCAGCGGGGTTTTCTTCTTTCCCAGCAAAGCAGCTCTTCTTCCTTCTTCATATCTTTTTTTTTTTTCCACCCTCATCTCTTTGAGGGATTTAATTGTCTCACAAGTGGCACATCAAGTACACTCCATTGGCCGTCTGGAAAAGGATGCACGGTGTATTGATGAATAGGATCCTGAATATTGTAAACACGCTCATAATTGGCTTAGAGTTTATTGCTGAGTGAAATGAGAGAGGAGGGGAGTGGGCCTGGAGACCTCTGAGCTGAATAGCTCTGACTGTCAGTGACGCTTTTGCTCAGAGTGGTAATCTGGAAATTGCTTATAAGCATCTTATAAAACATGATGGGTTTGTAATAGAATAGTTAGGCTGCCTTTGTTGGGCATTTAAAGCCTGTGACCTCCCGTGTTTGTCTTTTTCTCTGAACAACCACGGCTGCTGTGGGAGCGCACACGGAGATTTTCCACAGCCAGCATGGGGATGGGGGCTCCTCCTCCCAACTCCCCGATGCTGTGCCTGCAGATCTGCCCCATCAGGCTTGGCCTGATCTCCTCAGCCTCCCCTGGAACTCTGATGCACCAGCAATACCAAATTAACTCCAGTTAAGGATGCACTAACCGTTCCCTGACGTTCCCCGTGCAGAATCGTTGCGGAATTGTTTTTATTTTTGAACTATTAACTGGGAAGCCGAGCTCCCACTTTTCTCCCCTGTTGATATAAAAATACATCTGGTCTCCAAATAGAAATTGCCCATTTGGGAGAGAACAGCCAACGCTTTCAAAATGCACACGCACGGAAGGAAAAATCCTTGTGTGCAGCTGGCATCGCCGAGAGCATCCTCAGCTGGGACCGGCTCTGGCGAGGGAGGGATATTTATCAATCTCCTAATGTTGTTGACCCTTTGTCCCTCTAATGATTCCAGCCTGGAGGCTCTTTGGCTTGAGTATTTAATAGGGCAAGGGGGAATGTGGAGGCAGAGCAGCACTGTCCTCCAAATGAGGGCAGCAGTCGGGGCCGGCGCTGTCACACCCGGGGTGACAGACGCTGCGGTCCGGTCTCTGCTCCCGGCCCTCCCAACACAGCAGGCTCTGCTCCAGAGCTCTGGCTGCCTCATCCCAGCAGCCTGGCCTTCCTGGGGGTTTATCAGCCACCTCTTCACTTGGAAATTCTGTGTCTGAATCCCACAGACGTTTTTAAGCTGCTGTTCCATCCCCTCCCTTTCCTCTCCCTGCTTTTTCCCACCATGCTGAGCCGTAACGTTAAGCTTGAACTGGAGTTTGCAAAAAGTGCTCAGAAACGACATTTCAAAGCATGTTCACATCCTCTTCTCGAGGAGGAGAAGCCCATCGTGTTTTCATGCAACCCCTAAAGCATCTGGGAAGCAAATGAGGCCCGGGAGAAGGTTTGCCAGGGATCTTCAGGCTTCAGGGTGGCCTGGCAGAGGGTGTGTTACCAAATGCAGCAGCTTTATCTCAGTCAGGTTTGGGCATTTCAAAAGGAGCTTTCTGTGGCAAAGGCTGTCCTTAAAGGTGTAAGGAAGATAAGAAGCCCTGGAAATTAGAGGGCTTTTGTGGTGAATCTCTGTCTTGGGTGAGCAGACACCACACCTCCCTTTATCCCTCATTTGGACACAACTCCACAAGCCTTTGGCCCTTCTTTGTTCCTCCAAAGAGATGTCCTGGGAAGGCAGATGCTCACACAGAGAAGCTGCACCCCAAAAATAGCTCCTGCTTTCTGTGAAAGCCAGCCTGCTTCTCCTCATTTCATACTTGTCACCTAATTAAAGTATATTTTTTCCCTACCTATCTTTTCATTTGGAATAGCAGCAGTGGCAGATTTCCTCCTCTCCCTGGAAGATTTCCAGCAGTGTGGATGTATGGGGATGGCATTTCTCCCCTTCATCCCTTTGTCTTTTAAATCATCAGTGCTTCCTCTTTTTTTTTTTCCCTCCTGAAAAAGTCTTAATTCCTCTCAGAGCAATGAACAGCTACATTTTGTCTTTTACCTCCTTTCCAAAGAAGTGACATCCGTGTGTTTGTCACCTGAAATGTGCAGCTTCTCTTCTGCATTCCCAGCTCCTGGAGCCCATCTGGAGGACAGGGAGCAGAGATCCCAGTACAGGCTGGAGCTTTCCTTCATCGTGGGTGCAGACCAACTCATTTTGGGGATGTGTTTGGCCAGGAAGGGCCAATGGCACCAGGCTCGTGACAGATGTGTCTCACCCAGTGGGTTTCTTGCACATATCACAACTTGATGGCAGCATCTGCCTTCCCTGTTGCTCCATGACCTTTCCCAGGGCTGCCAGCAAAGCCAGAGGATGGCAATCCTGTGAGGAGAAGGAGGAGGTGGCAGAGAAGTGGCTCAGAGGACCAAAGCCCAAGTGCCATATTCATCATGGCCTGCCCTCCTCCATGACCTGTGGAGCACAGGTGGGCTGTGTGCTGTCACCCAACCTTCCTCTTCCTTGTGCTGTGGGAAGGAGAGATCCAAAACCAGGAATTAACAAAGGAAGTGCAGTGTTTAGAGCCGTGGGTTGTGTGCCAGGCTTTGGAAGAGGCTCCTTGTGCCAACATAAACAGCCCTCACAACTCCCTCCCACCACCTCCCCCCGAGTGTTTGTTTAAGCCAACACATTGCTCTGCTAATTGGGAGATAGGCCTTGAAAACACAGCAGCAGCAAATAAAAACAGCTGGAGCTTGCAGCTCTTGCAGGAGGAATGTGCCCCTGGAACAGGGGGCACTCTGCCCTGCCAGGATCCCCCCCGGGAGCTGGGAGTGCTGGGATAGTGGGAATTTCACCCATGCCTTGGAGCTTGTCTCCTTCCTCATCACTGTTTTATAGCACATGAGGGTTATATGAGTGAAAGGACTTTGGAAAGAGAGGAAAACTCAGGTTACTGGGTGCTGGTTACTGAAAAAATGGGGTTTTTTAATGAGTTTCATAACTCAGCAGCTCAAGGAGGGTCCTGAGGAGCAGCTGGGGGCAGCAAAGCAGGACAAACCCCTCTGCCCAGAGATGTGGCATTTGGGGACAGCTGCAGTGATTCAAAGCTCAGAGTTGTGGCTCAGAGGAGAGATATGGGTTTCTACAGGACAGCTTGGGAGCTGGTTTGGGGGAGTTTGGGAGTTCAGGTCCCTGTTGGACAGCAGGATGTGTGTCTGATCCTAGAGCTGCCATTTTTGTTCCAGGGACATGAGTCTGCAGAGCTCAAAACCTGAGCTAATCCCAGCTTTAGCGGGGCTTTTAAAAAAGCATTTGGGGCATTTCTCTCCCCTCTGTGCCCAGCCTTTACTCTGGAGCACTTGGGGATAAAAATATTTGGCCAGTGTGTTTGTGTATTGGTGTTGTGGGCCCAATCCTGCTCAGTCCTGAATTTCCTTGAAATTCTGTGTGAAATAAAGACGAAATCAAACTTTCCTGGACTGAGTCAGTGTTTTCTGAGTGTCTCTGCTAGTTGCCTGTGGACAGAGAAAGCCATCTGAGTGCTGGGCTGGCTGGCATGTTTGTATTCTTCATCACCAAGAGATTACAGCTGTGTGGGTGTTACTAAATGGGATCTAACACCAGGAAACCTCTGGATTTCTGTAGTAAAGCAAACCACCACAGGCAGAAAGAGCAGAGGACTTCTGTGCTGACTTCTGCTCTGCCACATTTGCTGCCAGCATGGCCAAGTCACCAAATGGCTGGCTGGAGAAAGGCAGTTTTCCAACTTGATTCCAGAGCAGAAAGGAACTTCTGTGTCACAGCTGAGCTGTGGTTTGTGTTCCAGCAGAGAGCAGAGTGCCAGGGAGTCACGAGTTGACCCAAAACTCCAGAGGCTGCAGCATTCCCAGCTCAGGGTGGTCCCATCCTGTGCTGGATTCCAGCCTGCAGCAATGGTGATGGGAATTTGCTCTGCTGCAAGTACAGAGAAGATAAATGACCGAGTCAGAGCCTCTGATGGAGATGGATCCTGCCCCATCAGAGCAAAGCACTCCCAGCACGATGTTCTCCGGTGGCCTCTCCGCTCCAGGGCAGAGGGAGGGACATCTTTACCTTCCCTCCTGTCCTTATTTTCTCCTTTAATTCCTTTTTCTCTCTTTTCCCCCTGCAGAAAGCCTTCACGGCGCTGTGCCACAGCACTCACCTGTACGGCCGCCGGCTGGTGCTGGAGTGGGCGGACACGGAGGAGACGCTGGAGGCCCTGCGCCGCAAAACCGCCCAGCACTTCCACGGTAACCCCCCAGCCGGCCCTGCCCCACCTGGCACACGCTGGGGCTGGCAGGGAGAGCTGCTGCAGCCTGAGCGTGCACGGGGAGGCAGGAGGCAGCCAGGCCAGGGCTTTGTCTGACAGCTCTGCCCGTGAGGCATTAACTCTGCCTGTGCCACCTGCCAGCCGCAGCGCTGCCTCCCCTGGGTGCTGCCGGGCTGGGGACAGGCTCTGTGCAAGCAGCACGTGGGTTTAAAGGGGAATAACTGTGTGTGGTGATGGGTTGGGATGAAGAAAGGGCTGCTTGGCTCAGGCTGCTGGGAGTGACAGCTCCGCAGATGACAGCGCTGCAGGCTGCTATTGACAGCCATCGACAGGCACAAATGCATTGCTTGGCAAATATTTATGTAGGAAGGGCTCCCCTGGGCTGCAGGGCTAAGCTGGAGATCAATGCTCCTCCTCCTGCATCCCCTCCCAGCTTCCCCTCTCCATCACAACATGCCCGTGGCCCAGGGGTTTGGCAGCAGTTGTGGGGCTGCACATCCCTGGTGAGGGAAGAGCAGCACAGCTCAGTTATTCAGTGATCTCCACTGATCCAGTGATCCCAGTGTTCTGAAATAGTGCAGGGCTGGTTATTCCAGGCTGGGGAAGCTGCAGTTTGGTGGTGGCAGGGCTGAGGGTGGATGTGTACACCCAGAACCCAGCAGGGGAGATGCTTCAAGCACCCAGTTTTATCTTCAGGATCTCCTTCCTCCCTTTCCACTCTGCTCAGTGTAGGGGGAAATAAATAGTCTTGGCTTTAGGGTCCTTGCAGACTCAGCAGATGTGGCTCTGAGCTCTGCCACCTCTCCCGAGCTCTGCTTATTCCCGATTTTTGCCTGCCTTTGCCCCAGCCTCCTCATCTGGGCTCTTCCTCACTGAGCTGGGGCCCTGGGGAGGGCAGCAGGAGGAGCATGTTCACATCCCAGCACGAATGCAGCCTTGGAGCTGAAGTGGCTGCAGGGTCTCAGCTGAGAAACAGGAGCAAGGCTACCACTCCCTGTCTTTGGGGGTGGGAAACAGGATGAAAACACAATCCCTGCTGTGCTCCAGCCTGTCTCAGGAACATCCAATGACTCCAGCCCTGGCAAAACTGCCAATGGCTAATGCTGCGACAGAGCAGGATATGCCAGGGGGATCTGTGCCAGGAAAGCCAGGCTGGGGCACACCTGTGGGCACCAGAATCTGGCTGGTGCCTGGAACCAGGTCTCAGCCTCTCTGTGCCACGCTAGCAGGCTGCAGGGTGGCATTTATTCCCTTGGGAAGTGCCTGCTCCTGATTTCAAGGCACTGTGGGGTGCCCAGTGACTCCCAGGTGAGGCAGGAGCTGCACCCTGTCCCCTCTGTGGGTGTGCAGAGGGTGACAGTGATAAAGAGAGGAAAAAAGGCTGCCAGCACTCTGCCTGCAGCCCCCTGGGAGGGGAATGCTCCTTCAGCTTTCCTCCCTGGCAGGGCTAGAGGCTGCTTTTCCCACATGGAGCAGGGATAGAGAGCATGGAGAGCACACAGAGCACCTAACAGCCAGGCTGAGACCATGCATCTCTTTTCACTGCTGGTACAGCCCAGAAACCAGGCTTTTTCCTACTGAGCCCCATTTCCCCAGGTCTCCTCCTCTCCCCACAAGGCACAGGAGCAACTCAGTCATCGCTGTGCTGTTTGTGAATGTCCCATGAGTTCCCCTCTCCCAGCACAGCGTGGGTGAATTGTGAGGGTTTTTCCACAGCTTTGCAGGCTGCAGTGACCAGATCCCCATCCTGAGCTGGGAACAGGAAAGAAAAGATAATTTCGGGTCTTCAAGCCTCAGGAAACAATCAAGACCGAGGTCTGTGGTGTCCCCAGCTCTAATGTCAGCCTCATCATCTTTGTCTTAGTATTTCAAAGTCCTGACCTGGGCTGTGACAGACATGTCCTACCACTGCCTGCTCTCTGCTACAATTACACACCTTATTTCTAGAGACCATTTAGAGAGATTGGGCTTCCAGTTCCAGGTCTCTGCTGTTATTTGTGAAGGAGAGGTCTGGTCTCCCAAATCTTTTCTCCATGCAGGCATTTGTCATGGCAATCAAGCCACTTCTGAGCCGTCTTTTCAATAGGTCTAATAGATGCAATAAAACGGAATAGGCTTCCTTCCCATTTTGTGTAGTTTTCAGGTCATTCTTTATGGCTTGTTCTGAGGCTTTGTAATGTTCCAGGAGAAAGTGAGGAGCCCAGGAGTGGTCACTGACTGCCACGGGTGGTTTCAGTAATTCTGTCAGGAGTGAAGCCACAGCCCAGCCCTGAGGCCTGGGACCTCAGCCCTGCACCCCAGCACAGGCTGGGAGAGGTTTAAGGCTTTTTGCTCATTTCTAAGAGTTTCTGCTCTTCATCCTGGGGCAGGAGGCTCTGACATTAGGAGAGGGGGGAAAAAAAAGACACTTGGACTTTTGTTTGCACCCCACATTTAATGTGGGGGACCCACTGCTACAAGGTGGCTGGAGAGCCTGAGGGCTTGGCCAGGGACAGGCGAGGGTTTGACACTCCTGTGGATAAACTCAGCTACTCCTAACGTGGGAAGGAGAAGCCAGGGAAAGCTTGGCCAGCAGTCATCCCTGGAACCTCTAGTGCAGCTCATAACCTGGAGCAGGGTTGTGACAAATGCCACAGCAGGGCAGGGACAGGTGACAAACGCTGCCAGCAGCAGCATCTCGGCCCCAGCTTGGGCAGGGCAATCCTTTGGAAAACAAGGATCACTGACGCTTTGGAAACAGGCAGGGTGGCTGTTCTGACTCTGGGAACAAGGGATCCCAGGGTTAGGGCTAAGGTTAGGGTTAGGGTTAGCTGCCCAGCAGCTGAATTTGCCAGCCCTGGGGCAAGGGGCAGCCCTGTGCAGGAGCAGCACTCCAGGCTCACCCCTGCACATCCCCAAATCCCAGAAGCACAGCTCCATCCTGGAGGATGTGCGAGCTGAGGGAAGCTTTGCCCGTGCCCTCGGCATGCTCAGCTGTGTCCCGGGAGGCCGGGGCCGTGCAGGGATGGCTCTGGCTCCCAATCGCACTAAGTGACAATTACGGTGTCCGTGCGCTCGGCCGGGCCCGCCCTCAGCCGGCGCCGCCGCGGCCGCCGCTCTCCCGCCAGGCCTAACTTGGGAAACCAGCTGTGCCGGGCCGCTTCTCCTGCTCCTTCCCATCGATCAAAGAATTAAATTGACAGATGGGGAATTTCACCACGCCGGGAGGGGAAGGAATAGCTTGTGTTTGGGGGGAGGTTGATAGGGAGGGTGAATGAGGGAGGTGTGTGAGGAGGGGGTGCAGCTGTGGGTGGGTGTAAAGCAGCCGAGCCCCGCTGTGGCTCATCCCTGGTTATTTACAGTTGTTGCTGGAAGCAGGGGGTTGCCAGGGAAGGCATGGTCCTGATCTGAAAGTCTTCCTGCCGCCATCACCTTTCCCAGCTTGCTCCTGCCTCCATCACCTTTGCTCCTCCTCTGCCCTCAGACCCCCAGGTTTCCTTTTCCCTCACCTCCCAACCGCTGGGCTCCTTTTTTTTTTTTTTTTCCCTCCTTT
>VXBB01009684.1:87587-99150 GCA_013399915.1 Illadopsis cleaveri
CTTTTTTTTTTTTTTTTTATTTTTTTTTTTTTTTTTTCCGAGAGCATCTGTAACTAATGCAAACACATGCCGGAGCCCGGAGAGTAAAACCCTGCAGGATTAGCGTGGCATCCGCAACCCTGCCACGTTCTAATCCCGTGGTAATCCCCCTCCCGGCCCACCCCCGCCGGCTTTGCCCATTGTTTAAAGGAAGCAAATGGGATCGTTAGCGGGCAAACCTTAACCAGCTTGGAGCAGCAGAACGGAAGGAAGTCGAACCAATTCGCTTCCCCCACCCTCTCCTGGGTTTTTATCTTCCCCTTGTTAGACAAGAGGGGGATGCTCCTGGTGCTCCCCGTGGCCCAGCCGGTGAATCTGGGGGATGCAGTGGGGGATGTTTCCCTGCCAGAGCCCTCCCCGTGCCATGGCAGGTCCTGCTCTGCTGAGGGATGTTCCCTGTGCACCCAGCATCCCACATCCAGCTTTTCCTCTGCTCTGCAGCCTCAGCAGTGCAGGATCTCCGTGAGGGGCCTGCCAGGCTCTGGTTGGGAAGGGGTGGCAGGTACAGGACACGCTTCCCACAGTGGATTTGGGAGATGAGACCACATTTGATGCCATTCCAAAGCAGGAGAGCTGGGAGCAGAGTGAAGGAGAGGGAGAAGTGCTGAGCTGGCACCCTCCTCCGGGGTGGGTTATCCCTTGTGCCCTTGGGTGATTGAACTGGGAAGAGCTGCTGGAGGGTCTTGGGGTGGCACCTTGTGTCCCTCTGGGCTCCCCTGAGCTCAGTGAGGTGGGTGCTGGGCGGGCAGTGGGGTCCATCAGCACCCTTGTCCCCCTCCCACAGCCCCCAGGGAGAAGGGAGGCAGGTTCTGGCTCTCTGTCAAGGAATTAATTGAAAAATAAAATCATTAGATGGGAACTCCTGAAATGCAAAATTGTTGGGAGTTGGGGGGAGGCGGAGGGGGGGGGGATGTGAGCTTTTGTGAGGTTAATTTCTTCTGTATTGATGTTTTGTGACATTTACTTGTTGTTTATCTCCCGCAGCAGCTGTAATACTAAAAGAAAATGCACAGCTTGTTCCATTTATTTATTTTACACCTTTTCTTTAGTCCTATGGTATGTTTGTTTGTTTGAGAAACCCAGCGAGGCTTTTGATGTCTGAAAGCAGGATTTAAACAGCTGTTCTCCATGTGCTGCGAGCGAGCTGGGGAGCCAGGGGGGGAGAGGGGGCTGTGCCACGGCTCCTGCCGGGAGGGCACTGCTTGCCCAGCAGAAAGGAGGATGTCAGTCTCACATCAGGGACCAAATGGCTTTGTCACCTCAGTGCCGGGCGCTGCTGCAGGGTTGGGCTGTTCTCTCAGGTGCTGGCAACCCCCCCCAGGGCTCCCCCCTCTCCTGCATCCTTTGGGGAGGATGTGTGCACGGTGCTGGGTCCCAGGGGAGCTGGGCAGTGCCAGGACACGCTGTGGTGTGGGGCAGGAGGGGCAAAGCAGGGACATGGTCCCACCGAGGTCAGGGGTGTGCACTGGGCTGCTGGGCTGGGGTGGTCTCAGCGAGGCTGTGTCCTGCCAAGAACCCTGAGGAACCCCTGGTTAGGCTTGCAGCCACTTTTCCACAGGGGGATTGTGAATTCCATGGTGACCTGGGGTCAGCAGGAAGGGTTGGTATCACCATCACCTGTCTGGATGCTGTTTGCTCCCAGCCTAAAGCAGGGCTGGGAGGAATTGGAATCCCAGGTCCTGCCAGGACCTGGCTGGGGAGGAGAAGTAGAGGATACTTGAAGAGCTTCACCTGGAAGGGTATCCTGCTGCCTCCCAGGTGGCTGTGTGAGGGTCCAGCTTGTAATTTTTGCTTTTCTTCTTCCCCCCTTCGCTCCCACCCGGGCCTGGACAGACTCCCCAAAGAAGAAAAAACGATCAGAGCTTTTGAATGAAATCATGGAGCACCTGGAAGAGGAGGACAATAACAAGGATGAGGACATCTAACAGCTGCCTGGGCTCTGCTAAGGTGGGTACTGGGGCACTGGGGCCGGGGTGGGCACAGCTGGCCCTAAAGGTCACAGTGACCTGCTTTGCTGCAGGGTGGGCAGCACCAGGAGCAGGAGAAGGTGGAATTCCAAAGGCTCAGCAGCCTCCAAGCTGATCCCACCCTTTGCCTGTCCCCTCTGTGAGCCCCCGGGCTCCTGGCTGTGCTCCCAGGGGTTACAGCACAGATTTGGGCTGGGTTTGGGCCCTGTGTTGAAGTGAGTGCATGCCCTGGTGTGTTCTGTGTGCTCCCCTGGCTGTTGGCATCCCCACAGGGGAAGGCAGCAGAATTTCTGCTGCAGCAGGAATCGCTGCCAGGGTGTGAATTGTCCCTCCCTGTGGCTGGGGGAGAACAGATGGGCTGCCAAAAAATCAAAGTCCCTGTTTAGACACCAACCTGCAGCTGCCACCACATCACAGATAGTTTGGCAGAGGCCTTTTCCCTGCCAGCACCAAAAACTCCATGGCTTCTCTCCCTCCAAAAGCACCACACCCTGTCTGGCTGCCATCACTCCTCCTCAGTGTGTCTTGGGGTAGCATCTCAAGGCTGGAAAACATGGGATGGCAGGAGGGAGCCAGGACGAAAGGGCTCCCTGAGGTCAAACCCTGCAGTCCTGCCAGCCCCTCTCGTCTTTCCCAGACCCCTGAGCTCACCCTGTGTGGGTTCAGTAGAGGTGAGATGGGCTCAGGGTGTCCTTTGTGTGTGTTTGTGGCCACAGGAAACCCTGGGTATGTGACAGGAGCCCTGTTCACATCACCTGAGCTGGGTTAAAGCAGCACTGCCTGCTCCATGCAGCACTGCAGGGAGGCCTTTGGGGTGGCATCTGTCCAGGTGTGATGTGGGGGTGCCTGCAGGTGTGTGTGCTGTGCACACCCTGTCCAGCAGCCAGCCCCAGGGCAGGGCTGGAGGGACAGGACACACTGTGCTGCTCACAGCCCAGCCCTGTGCTCACAGCCCTGTCCTAGCCCAGCTTTCCTGCACAATTCCCAGAACAGGGCTCAGCACTGAGGCTGCAGTCCCAGGCTGAGCTCCTGCCCAGGGACCAGAGCTGTGACAGCCCTTGCTGGTCCCCCAAAGTGTGCTGCAGCTCCAGAGCCCTGCTGCTGCCACTGACGGGCTTCCCACACCCAGCAGCAGCCACTCCTGTCAGGACCTTGGAGTGCTCAGGGGACACACCACAATTCAGGGATTCCCCTTTGGGATGTGTCAGGGCTGCAGTGTAAAACCCTCATCCTGCAGAGCAGCACCAGGTGGGGAAACTGAGGCACAGGCATGGAAGCAGCGTTGTCAGAGGGGGTGGCAATGTCACCTGAAGTGGTGACAAACTTTATTCCCCTTTTTTACTTGCCCTTGATGGGTGGCATTCCTGTCCCTGCTCCCCACTGCCCCAGCTCTGCACCAGGGGGTCACTGCAGGGAAACTTCAGCCTCAGGTAAACTGAATTTCAGTTCAGCAGGGATGTTTGTCCACTCTGGCTGTGCAGGAGCAGCCCATGCCCAGCACAGAGGGCAGAGAAGCCAGGCAGGGTCCCCTCCCAGCTCATGATTTCAGCAAAGCTCTGCAGCCTTGCAGCTTGGGCTTGGATTTTCCTCTGGGGGTTTTTTTCTTGGGTTGTTTTTTGGTTTGGGTTTTTTTTTTTTTTTTTCCTCTTTCCCTTCATTGTCTTTTGTGGCAGGGCAGGTTTCTTGCTGAGTGTCTCTGAGGTCTGCAGCGGCGACGAAAAGGATTAGCACAAGCAGAGCATGTAGGCTTTAGAGAACAGAGCAGAGTTTGGTTTCAACATCTAATTCAATTTGTTCTGCCGAGATTGAAATATGAAATGGTTGCCAGTCAAACGTTCAAAGGGGGAGGAGGGAGGAAAGAAGAGAGGGAGCCTTCTCAAATTTAAATTTTAATGAAAATTAATTTAACCCTTTGATATGTTTTAAAACATGTTATTTCCCAGGCTGGGAACAGGCTGGAAAACATTCATGAGGTTGTTTTTTTTTCTTTTTCCCCTGTACCTTCAAACATAATGAAGATTTTCTTTTTCCCTTAATGATACTTATCTTGTGGAGCAGTTTGACATTGGTTAGTTTTTCAGGCAATTTGGTATCAAGGAAATCTGTTTGATGTGAGTGTGGGGGGGCTGTGTATGTGTACACAGATCTATTTGTGCCTGGACATTAATTATGGGAGTGCTGATCACAGCTCTGGAGAACAGTTGGAGTTAATTCCTGCTCCACTTCTTTGTTACGTATTGAGAATCCCACACATCACACCCCGAAAATTACAGCAGGAATTCTCTAAAAACAAGAATACACCTGAACTAAAATGATCACTTAAGCAGGTCTGCAGAAATCCAGCACTCCCCACTGGCTGTTTTCTTTTTTCCCCCGATCTGAAGCAATCCTAATGAGAAAATAATGCAAACTCTCTTACCTGTCCACGGAGGTAAAGCAGGGAACAGCCTCCCCTTGGTCCTGAACCTCAGCAGTGCTGCTGCAGTGCTCCTGTTTGCTCTGGGAGGGGGGAATAGCTGCTTTTCTGTTGCTCAGGAAGGTTTTGTCTGTACCAAATGATTGCACGCTGATGGTTGTGACTGGGCTGGGATGAGCTGTCCCTGTCCCCCTTGTTTTGCTGGCTATTGACACCCCAGGGTGGGTGTCACCGTGTGTGCCTGTCACCCTTCAGCTGCCCTGTGCTCCCTGGGCAGGGCTGGGCACAGGGAGGCTGTGCTGCTCACCTGGCTGTCCTTTTTGGGTGCAGGTGCTGTGGCCAGGCTGTGCTGGGGGCAGAGAAGATGAGCAGCTCCAAGCCAGAGTCATCCATCAGCCGTGGCTCTGCAGATGGGAGCTGGGGTACAGCCACCCCAGATGGGCTCCCTGGGCTGTGCTGTCCCCAGCAGAGAGCTCAGAGTAGGGGTTTACACTCAGTTCTGGCTCCCTGGGGGGTTGAAGGCCACTGCCTGCCTTGCCCAGGGGGTTTCTGTCAGGTTGTGACAGCTTCATCCAGGGCGAGACCCGGCGAGCTGGGCAGGAGCAGGAGCTGCTGCAGCTGCTCCCCAGGCAGGCTCCAGATCCCCCTCCCCAGGGCCAGCTCTGCAATTGGATTAGGATATTATTCAAATGCAGCTTTTTTACTGAATGAGAGGGTTAAGGGGTTTTAATGTAGAAGCAGCTCTCCCTCATTGCTGCCTGTTGCCAGAGGCCTGTGTGGGCTTTTATCTCCTGACAGGGACAGCCAGCAAAGCAAGGCAAGGCACAGAGGAAGGCTGGATTTGCTGGGCACTGCCAGCCCCTCTGCTGTGCCACAGAGCCCTGTGGGTGCCCAAAGTGACCCATTCCCTTTGGAAAACTCCTGACCACCATCTGTGTTTTCCTCTGTGTCCCATAGGAGAAGGCAGGAGAGCTGGCAGGAACTGGCAGGCAGCATCTCTGAGCTCTTGCTGGTTTCTTTTCATCACCACTGCACTGCTCCTGCCTAAATTCAGGAATTCCAGCTCTTCTCATCCCCTCAGTGCCATCTTGCCTGGCCTTCCTCCCAAGTGTTCCCATGGAATGGGGTCTGGGAAGCCCTTAGGACCAAGCAAGCCCCATAAATGCCATTCCCCCAGCCTCTGCCAGGGCTGCAGGAAGATTTGCATCCCCTGTGCCCTGCCCTGCTGCTTTCCAGCCCAGCTGCTGACTCCTGCAGCTCTGCAATCTCCTCAGGGAGCTTCGGGTTGGACTTCAGGAGGAATTTGCAAATGCAGATGGAGAGTTGGCTTGGATCTGGCTGGAGACTGGGGGAGCTTCCCCTTCATCACAGAACCCCGGGAGGAGGGAGCTGGAAGGGACCAATATCCCAACACATCCAGACTTTACCCGTGCCCAGTGTTTGCTCACATTCCAGCATCCACCAGCACCTTCTTCAGCAGGAAATGCAGCAGGAGGAGGAGGAGGCAGCTGCAGCTTCCCTGGCTGAGGCTCCCTGCCTCCTGTTTTCCCTAAATGTATGCATTGGAGAGGAAGAGAAATGCATGGCCGGGCTTGAGCTCTCAGCCTCCGCCAGCCATGAATAATAATCAGGCTCAGTAATTCCCAGTAAATAGGGATCCAAATTGGCTAATCAGGGAGGCTTTCACCCCAAACTGCAGCCGGGAAGGGAGGCACAGCATGAGGGGGTGTGCAGGGTGTGACCTGAATCGGTGACAAACGGGAAGTGATGCCAGCCCAGGAGCAGGGAGGTGGGAAGGATCCTGGAGAAGGGAGTGTCACCTTCCCTGGGAGCTGCAGGAGCACAGTCCCTGCGTTCCATAGGCCATAATTAGTGCCATGTAATTAGGTTTGTCTCTCTGTTCCAGCCCCAGGACCACAGTGGGCTGCTGGGGATGGGTGTGGAGCTGGGGGGTGCAGAGCCAGTGTCACCATGTCCCCACATGTGACATCATCACCAGCTCAGGGTTTAGCAAAGCTGCTGGGACAGAGTGGGAGGGCAATAAAGGCTGTGCTGTGTGTCAGGAGAGGTGATCTGGGAGGAAAAAGGTTTTCTTTGTGTTCCCTCAAATAAAATTTGGTGTTTTCTGGTTAATTTTCTCCTGCAGTGGTAGGAGCTGTGTTCAGTGCAGTGGGGTGGGGCTGGGGGTCTTCATCTGCCAGCAGCAGGCTCTGACAGGGAGGAAACATCCCATGGACACCCCCTGGGAGCAGGGAATGGCTCCCAAGTGCCCAGCACTGCTCAGAGCAGTGACAGGCAGAGTCACTCCCTGCTGCTTCCCAACAAATACTCTCCCAGCAGCATCTGAAGGCACTGTTAGATCAAGTGAAGATAAAACCATGGAAAAACCCCTCAGCCCAGACCCCCTGCAGACCTCCAGCCATGATTTGGGCTCTTTAAATACGTGGAGCAGGAGCTGGAAGTGCAGCTGATGAGCAGCTGAAGGAAGGCTGCCCCTGCAAGGTGTTTTGCAGCTGCTGAATGACTTTTGAAATTGAGGAGGAACCTCCAGCCACGCTCCCAGTCCCCTCAGCTCCAGCACAGTGCCTGGGGAGCATCATGCTGCTGCTTGCCTCCTTTTCCAGCTCTCCCAGTCCTGCTGGCCTGCAGCAAGGAATGCCTCTGCATTCAGCTGAAGTACAGCAGTTCTGTCCAGAGGTGATTCCTTTCCTTTCCTTTCCTTTCCTTTCCTTTCCTTTCCTTTCCTTTCCTTTCCTTTCCTTTCCTTTTTCCCCTCCCCTTTCCCCATCTCTCCCCACCCCACTGCCTCAAGAACACTCAGGAGATTCAGCCATGCTGAGGGGGTTGGAGCAAACAAAGCTCCTTTAGCTCCCCTTCCTCTGTGATTTGGCTTCCTGGAGTGGAAGAGATTTGGGGTGTGCAGTGCTTCTCTTTGGGGTGTGATGGTGCTGCCTGGTGCCTCAGCACCTCACAGCTGATGGCCAGAACCTCCCTGACAGCTTCACTCATCCCTCACAGCCCAACACTGGAGGTGGGGTTTAGCAGGAGTAACAAGAACAGCTTTATAAGCCCTGAGAGATGGAGAGAAGAGCAGGCTCCTGCCTCTCCACATTGGGTGATCCCAAATTTAGTGTGTAGTCCCTGTTAGCAGCCATCCCCCTGGGGCTGAGAAATCCAGGGCTTTTCTCCTTCCTCAGGTTAGAAACCAGACCACAAAAGGCAAAAATCTCTCCAGGAGAGATCTGGGGCTGGGCAGCCATGCCCTCAGAGCCATCCTGTGCCCCCAAAGCCTGGCAGCAAAGCCCAGGCTTAACCTCAGCCTCAGCAAGGCTGAGCCCACACTGGAGCCTTGCACCTGCTGGGACAGGGATCTCTCCTGGTGTTTGGGGCAAAGCATCAATTTTTGTACTTTGTAGTCTGGTTTTAAGCTGATGACGTGGAAAACTTTAAAGTTTCTTTTTTCCTGCCGGTTCTGGGTGTGTGTGTGGGATGAGCTGCTGCCATGAGCTCAGCCTAAGGCAGGAGCAGGGCTGGGAGTGTCCTGCTGGATCTGCACAGGCAGAGACAATCCATGGGGTTGCTTTGGTGGCCCCAAAGTCTCCGTGACACCCGATGAGGAGGCAGCAACAGGCAGATTGCAGGCAGGAGCTGCTGGAATTCCATTTTCAGCCCAACTCAGCCCAGTGTGTCAGCCCCAGGGTGGGCTGTCCCAGGAGCAATGGGCAGAACTGGTGCAGGGCTGCAGGGGCATCAGCCTGGGGGGGTCCCAGCCCATTCTGCCCCCAGCAGGATAAACAGGACAGGCTCATCACCCCGGGCAGCTGCAGGGCACAGCAGGAGCTCCTCCCGCCAGAGATCAGTGCTGAAAAACAAAAGCTGGGAAGTTTTGTGTTTGAATTTTAGCAATGAGAACCCAAGTCAGCCCGGTGTGGTCTCAGCTGGGCTCTGCAGGCCTGGTGGCAGCAGGAGGGGCCACAGCAGGCAGGAGCCTTGGACTTCGTTAGGATTCAGCCCTTGGATCTCTCCTTTCCCTCTGATGGCTGAGTGTGATTGACACTTACAAATTACCCAGCCAAAAGTGTCGAGTCTTTGACCCCTGAGTAACATCTTTGGCAAGCCTGAGATTTGCCAGCATTTTGTCATCTAATTACTACAAATCCCTTGAAAATTCAGTGGCTGGTGAATTTTTAATGCGGGACAATCTCGATGTGATGCATGGCCCAGATGGGCACGGCGGGCTCCTTCCCTCTCCCCCTGCTGCTGCTGCTTCCCTGCCCGCCCTTCTCCTGCTTCCCTCCCTTCTTTGCTCCCCTTCCTGCCCCCATCCCATTCCTTCTCTCCCTCCTGCCTCTGTGCATCCTTATCCAGGATCTCAGCCCCTCCTGGGCTCTCCCCCCAGCCCTGCTCGTGTCCCTGTCTTGCTGAGGGAGCTGCTACATGGAATTAATTTTTTTTTTTCCTCATCTTCTCAGGTCTCTGGCTGAGGGGTGGAGCAGGAGAAGCTTCCATGAGGAGCCAGCCCACTTGTTGCCAGTAGAGTCCTCTCATCCTGTGAACCCAAGGGCTGATTTATGCTGTGTGTCCAGGTCCTGGAATTCCCAGCCTTTGAAACAGACTTTAAATTCAGAGGGGAAGGAAAAAAGGAAAACCCTTGTCTGCTGGCAGCTCCTGAGCACCCCTTCTTAAATCCAGGCAGGGAGTGATTCCCTTCATCTCAGCCCAACATGAGGGAAGAGGAACCTGGAGCAATGGACACTTCCCTGCTGACCTGGGGACTCTGACAGAACCTGTCCCTAATATCTGAATGAAATAATTCCTGTACATTAAAAACCACATTCTGTACATTAAAAACCGTATTTTTAGTTTCCCAAACTGAGCCACGTCCGGGTTTTGTTTGGCTTTGTTTCTTCTGCACAGCCAGTTAGTTTTTTGGGGCTGATAGGGAGATAAGAGCATTTTAGGAGGGAGGCCTGGGCTTTGCTGTGCTGGGCTTTGTGCCCGTGTCATTCCTGTCCCTGCTCCCAGGCACTCGCCTCCCATCTCTCCCTTCCCAGCTTGCAAAGGGAAAGAGGCTTTGCTTTTCAACCAGGGTACTGCTTTACATATGTAGGCAGCTGATAAAGTATTTTCACTTTGCCCCTTTCCCCTCTGGGAATCGCTGTCTTACGGCAAAACTGTTTTGTCTGACAAGGGCTGCAACAGATTACACGTGTTGGCTGCAAACACGGGGCCTTTCTTTACCCCCCTCTCTCCCCCCACCTTTTTTTTTCTTAAAAANTTTCTTTCCCCCCCCCCCTTTTTTTTTTTCTTAAAAAAAAAAAAAAAAAGAAATCTCTATCTCTGCAGTGCCAGGAGGAGCTCTGCCTTTTGCCTCCAGCCCCGTGTCAGGATCTGCTGGTGGCATCAGACCCCCTGGGAGGTGCCTCTGGCCAGATTGAGTTTCTCACTGAGGTTAATTTGAGCCTGAATCCATGAAAGTGCCACTGATTCCCTCAGGGCTGAGCATTTCAGATGGGCTGGCTCAGATGGGTTGGGGGCAGGAGATTTTTAGGAGCATCCCAAAACGCTGCACCCTCAGCGTGCCTGGAGGTCAGGGGCACTCAGAGCATGCCCTGGTGCTGCTGAGGGCCAAGCTCCCAGTGTCACACTGACAGGAAACCACACTGGATCAGCTCAGGGACATCCAGGACACCCCAACCCAACCCATGGGCCAGGGGTTTCTCCCATCCCTAGCTGGATGTTTACAATTTGCTTTTCAAATCGTCTGTTCAGGCACTGAAAACCTTCAAACCCTCAGGTGGCACCAGCAGGAGATGAGCAGAGCTGAGAAACCCCCGCCCACATTTGTCCCCTGGCTCCATCTCCTCAGCTGCCCCTTCCAAAAAACATCCCTTGTCCTCCCAGCAGCAGTGACACCTGGAGGGAAGGGCTGGGAGAAGGTGGGGTTAAACACCAGGGATGAAGGGAACACCAGGGATGAAGGGGACACCAGGGATGAAGGGGACACCAGGGATGAAGGGGACACCAGGATTCAGGGATGAAGGGAACACCAGGATTCAGGGATGAAGGGAACACCAGGATTCAGGGATGTTTCACTGCTCAGAAGCTGCACACCAGGGCTGAGATGTGCCCAGATTTCAGAGGGGGAAAAATGAGGACACTGCAGTGCTTTGGAATGGGCACCCAAAACTGAGGGTGCCAGAGGGGGGAGTGTGGGGAACAGGAGCCCTGGGAGGGGGCAGCTCATTACCAGCTCATCCAGGCCCTGCCTCGGCTGCTTTAAAGAGGAAACAAAAAAAATAGTGATGGGTTTGAAGGATTAGGACCTGGAGTGACCCCAGGGTGCCTGGGAGTATCCAGCAGTGCCAGCAGCTCTCCCTGTGCCACCACTGAGGACACCTGCCTGCTCCTAGGGGCCTCCAGCCCTGAGCAGGCCTTGGACACATCCCTGAGCTGTGTCACCACCTGGGATGCTCAGTGCCAGGGAGAAGCCTCAGGCACTGGATCCTGAGGGGATTTCACTGGCATTTCTGTGGGACAAGGTCCCTCAGCAGCACAGTCTGGCTCTGGGCACCCGAGGATACAGCGGTGATGGGAATCCTTACCTGCTCTTTTTCGAATTTTCCCTTTTTTCCCCCATTTTCACACCTTCACTCATGCAATCCTGTTGAAGCAATAGGTCTGGGCCCAGGGAACACTTTGCCTGCCCCGAGTTGTTTGTGGAGATAATTAACTGTGTGTTCTGAGCTGGAACCTGCCACGGCAGAGCACAGGCAGCCCGGGGGCTGTGCCCTCTGTGGGGGATGGATTGGGAGAACCACGGCTGGGAAACACAGAGGAGCCAGCTGAGAGCCACCCCCCTCCCTGGGCTGCCTCTGCTCTTGGTCTGTACTTGTGCCTCAGCCCAGGCCATTCAGCTTTGGGGACATCCTCTGTGCCCTTTTCCAGCTTCTCCTGCCCCCCCAGAGCCAGGGCTGGGCACTGCCTCCTCCCCAGCCCAGGTGGGTGCAGCCTGCTCTGTCCCACGCTCCTTTTCCCAGCTTTTCCCAATGATTCCTGACCCTCAGGCTCCCAGGACTTCACTCCACTGCTGTTTCTTGCAGAGCCCGGCCTGGCACTGCTCCTGGGAGAACACAATGGG
>VXBB01009686.1:0-57935 GCA_013399915.1 Illadopsis cleaveri
GTCCCAGGTGAGGTCACAAGAAATGGAATGTGACATTTTTCAGCCTGACTTGACTTTTAAATCAGTCCAAGATTGCTACAGAGCACAGGGTGCTCAGAATTGCTAAAATACAGTAGGTTTGTTTTTTAGAAATGTCTTAAAATTATTTCAGTTCACTGTGAAGCCCCAAATGAAGCAATCTGAACTCCACTCACATCCATCAGGAAGTCCTGGTATGGTCTAAGTGGTTCTGGTTAACTCCTGCCTGTACTTCATCAAGAAAAGGCCAAGGCTTTTTTCTTCCTTCAAGCTTTTCAGTCTCAGATCCAGGTTTGTGACATCGTCCTTCCCCTTGAGCAAGGATATCAGGACAGTCATGGGTTTTGGAGACAGATTTTTGATTTTTAGTGACTCTGGCAAATTCCTCTAAATTCCCATGAAGTGGTAGCCCTAAAAACGCACAAGAAGTGCAAAGGAATGTTAAGAAGAAAAGTGGGTGTTAGCACAGGATTAAAAAAAAATCTAATTTTTGTGTAAACCCAAGTTTGATCTCAATTTGTCACAAAATTCTGTCTGTGTAAGATATAGGAGTAGGAAATCAAACTTCATTTCACTTTACCTATGTACTGGGCAATATCCAGCTCATACATAAGTTGAACCAAATGACTGACATGGTTTCCATGAAGAATTATTTTTTTAGTTTCACCCAAATCCTTTCTCCTGATATTCCAGCCAAGACTGGCATTTTCTTTAATTGCTTGCAGTCTATTAGGTTATTGATGTCCAGGTTTCTCTACAATTCTTCCATAAAATCTGCCAAATAAAACCTGTGGATGTCAGATAAGAAAACTATTTCACTTACAATCATAAAATCATTTAGGTTGGAAAGGAAATATGACAACTACAGCTCTTTTTACATCACTGGTATCTTTTTGCATGTTTTTGAAACTTTATACAGTTATTTTGACAAGGAAAGGCAAAACCTCTTACCTGAAGTAGCTCAGGATTCTTAAATAATCTTGTATTCTCTCCATTGCCTTTCTTCCCCGCAAATCTGATTTTCTTGTTTTTCAAGTCTTCCTAGCCATTAAAGAAATCATAGAGGGTCCCATCCAAACCTAGAAAAAATGAAAAAACAGAATATGAATTTACAAATGTGGCTGACACAAGGAAACACACTCACTTGAAAATGAGAAGCTGTGTGATTTGACCTGGTCTGTCAGATGATCTCATGTATTTACACAGACCTTTGACACAGAGACAGAATTCACTGGCAAAACTCAAATTCACAGTGTCGTCTACATAACTGTTTTTCAAGTTTACCTAAAACCATGGAGTGGACAGTGAGAAGCCTCCTCTCAGCATCCTTGTGCCAGTCAGTGGTGAACTCCACCTCTGTGTGCCGTCCCTCGGTGACAGCATCTATTCCGAGAACGCTCAATTCAAAATTCTGTTCATGGGGCTGCAGATCCCACAGACATCCTTACTTCAACACAACCATGAAATGAAATGCAATGAAATGCAAAAGCTGCTCCTGTTTTCACTCCTGTGTCTGTGTACAGTGGGTAGATGCATGCACAGCAATGTGTGCAGTACTTTCGTACAGAGTTGAGAAATAGGAACTTCTGAAAATAATCTTGACATTATTTGTTTTCTACAGAGCCTGCAGATATCTTTGTGCAGGAGATAGACTGAGAGCAAGGCAGAGAAAACAGAACTTAGGAAATCAGGAGCAGGAAACATTAGCATCACACGTGGGCAGCCAACATTACCTTTTCTGGTGATGACACAGCAGCATGAATAGGTTACAGGCATTAAAATATGGTAATTACTTGAATTCTACAATGAATAATCAAAAACTCCACTCCAGGCTTTAAAGCAGGGTCTCATTTAAACTCTTGCTGTGATACTTTAACAAATAAGGAGCAAATTTTCTACTGGACATGCTGCATATCCCCAGACAGGTAGAAAAGATCCAAAGAAATCCTAAACCAGCCCTGGCAGTGATGGTTCCGTGTTTTTCTCCTTTGTTAATGATCAGGCGAACCCCAGCCACTGTGAGCATTTCCTTCATCTCTGCTGGTGTGGCTGTGGTGGCAAAATGGATGTCTTGTGGTGTCACCCCGCTCAGTAAATCCCTCATGGCCCCTCCTGCTATTCTCAGCTCACAGTTCTTCTTCTCAAACAGTTCTGGGAAGGGAAGGAAAAGCAAACAGCAGTAAACTCCTGGCACAATCAGTCGTAACCTGCCTCCTCACAAAATTAAGCTCATAGATGGAGGAATAAACACTCAGATATGCAGGAAGCAGCAAACAACTCACAGCTTCATGCAAAATGTGCTAATTCATGGCACAGCTGAGCACCCACAGGTATTCTCCCTGTCATTCTGATTTTTCTGAAGCTTTTCTGAAATCCTATTGGCTGGTAATTTTTTTACTACTGCATTGTTTGGTCAGAAGGTGATTTGTGTGTGTGTGCCAAGATTCAGGTTGTTTACATTTTTCCTGTATGGGTTCTCCTGGAACAGATCTTATTGATTACACAGATGCACTTACTTTCCACCCAAGAATAGGTGGTTGTGTTAGGGAACATTTCATACTCAGATTGTTTTTGCGCGGGAACTTGGAAATTGCTTAACTGCACTTGGAAGAGATGTCAGGCCAGCTATTAATTTGATAGAGCAGGCCTGATTTTATGAGGCCTTTCTTTTACAATTCTTCTAATTCTTCTTTCTTTTATAATTCTTCTACACAACATTATGTTACTCTGGTACAACTCTTGAAGAAAGCAAAGGCAGAGATGAGGGCAGTGCTGAGCTCTGATAGGCAAGGTCAGGTGCTGGGCACAGGGGCAGGAAAGACACTTTCTTCCTCTTCCCAGGACTGGGCAGATGTGTTAACCCCGCTAGACTGTGCTCCTCAGCCCCTCCATGCCCTGGGGAAAGAGGAGGGCTCTTTCTGCAGCTCTGGGCTAGCACAGGGACCTTGAGTGTAGTTCTGATGCTCCTGAGAAGAGCTTATTTTCAGTGGAGAAGCACCTGCACTGAGAACTGCCAGAGGGTGGGAATGTGGCATCAGTGACCTGAACCCTGCAAATTTCTGCCCAGCACAGCATTCATGCATGTGCTGTGGGTGCATGAGAAATAGCTGCTCCTGTGAGCTGACTGAGCACTGGGCCATGAATTAATTGGGTGCTCACGTGAGCTGTCTCGAGGCTCATTTGTCAATAGATTGAGTGCTTGTGCATGAGGTGATGGGATGCTAAGGTATAAATAAATTTGGCACTCATGCATGAGCTAATTGGGTACTAATGCATGAAGTTTTAGTGCACTCACATGTGAAATGATGGGAGGCTGTTCATAACTTCATGGGCTGTTCATGCATAAAACTATTGTGTACCCATGCATGAACTGATCAGGTGCCCATCATGCATTTCTGCAGTATTTTCTGCAGGAACTGGCCTAGAACAAATCCAAACCCAAACAAACTTTTGGGTAGGAGATGACAACTGTGTGACAGGCCATCCAAAATAGCTTTTACCTTCTGCATCGAAAGGAACTGACAGCACTATGCTGCAAAAGATGATGTTGCTCTCACCTGCCCATGGATACAGAGCAGATATTTGCAGCCAGTGTTGAGAAAGAGCTTGTGATGAGATCCATGGGGTCAATGGTGTGCTGGCCTGGCTTTTATATTCCATTAAATGAACTGAGTGCCTGCAAAAGGCACTAGAACGCTGCACCCTGCTTTCTCCTGATTCCCAGGAAGCCCATGGCAGCCTTTTTGGGAGGGCAGTGGGTGTGTGTATTTGAGAGCCTTTGGTTTCTAAATGGAAGTACTTATGCCCTCCCAAAAACACATTGTCCCACCAGTACTCCCACTCTTCTGGCCAGTGGCCAGAGGTGCTGTGTAGAGATGGAGTTTCAAGAAGTAGGAGCTGAACTAACCTATGACTTCAAGTAACTTGAGCAGTAACTTGCTGGAAACTGTTCATCAGCAGGTACTGGAGGAAGCAGGAGCAACTCTTTCTGAGCATCCAGTTCTGGAGGTAGAGCTTCAACAAAGTGGAACTGGAATGAGCCGAAAATCTTGAGCTGGAGCTGCAAGACAGAGCCAGAGCTTTAAGAAGCAGCAACTGAAGTTAGTTGGGGCTTGCTGCTCTATTTTATGCTGGACCCTCTGTCAGCAGGAGTTGTAGGAAGCATGAGCATCTCTTGTCCAGAGCATCCAGTCACTGGAGTGCCCATTAGCTGTGGACAACAAGCTGTGGTGTCCATCAGCCAGGGCTGCCTTCCAGCACTGCTGAGCAGAGGAGCATCTGCTGTCCATGGCCTCTGTTAGTCAGGGCCAAGGGAAAAATGACAGCAGGAATTCCTGTCAGGGATTTCCCAGGGAATGGGAAGATGCCAGGTGACAGTTGCAGTGAGCAAGTACAGCCCTATATTACCTGCATCAGTCCAAAGGGGCACAGGGATCACCTCAGGGCCTCACCCCACATCCCACTACCCCAGGGAGCAGGGCAGGCTGTGAGAAACGAACTGGGAACACAAGTCAGCAGGTCATGGCTAAAACCTGATGCTCTTATCTCTCTTCAAGTCATGATGCTTATCTGATGACAAATAAACTTTGCTTTGTAATGAAACAAGCAGCTCTTTTACTGAAAGAGGGGAAGGTACAACCCCAGCAGTGTGACATTTGATCCTTTAAGCATGTCTGATTAAGATTTTTTACTGGTTTAAACTGCCTTTTCTAAGCCTTTGGTTGAAATTCTTTCTCTCTCTGGCCTAAGTATATTTATACTTTCACTTGACACTGGGTGGCAGCAGCTCTATTTAGTAATCCATTTCCTTCTCCTCCTTCAATATTTTCACAGTGCAAGAGCAATAAATTGGAAGTGCTTATCACTTTTTGACATTTCTGTATATATTTAGGCAGAATACTTAACAAGTTGTCTTTCTGTTGTCTTTCTCTCCTATTAAAAAGAGGAGAAAAGTGCATTTTCATAAAATTTCTGGCTCAAATGTTCCTTGAGATGGTGAGGGGACTGAAAAGGCCTTCTCTGGTTTCTGACTTTTGCCTTGCCTGCCTGATTGGCACACCCACAGTATTTCCCTTTCAAGCTGGTTTGTTTCCAGATCCTCTGCTCTCACTGTTGCACTTGGCTGCAAATTTCAACCTCCCCCTGTCCTTTATGTGGCGGTTAAATTAGTTAATTCAGTTAAATTAATCAGTTACGTTGCTGTCACTCCTTTTGCACACTATAACAACTGTTAAATGCAAGTTTCTCTTTCCAGGGTTCAGTCCTCTTAAGGGATAGGATGAGTGTTTGATCCAAAATGACCAGATTACACCTACTCCTAGGGCAATTCTTGTGGAGCTGTGTTCTCTTCCTTTTCAAAATGCCTTTTCTTTCCTTTGCTGTGGTATAAAATTGCCATGCAGACAAGGGAAAACAAGTCCTGTGTGGGGGAATCAGCAAGTCACCAGCTACCATCAGCCTATGAAAAAAAGAACAGGCCAAATTCCAGCCTCTTTTGGCTCTAGAACATTAGGAGTCTTTTGCAGTGAGAGCTTTAAGAACGTTCAGGGAAGAGACAACGATAATGTGGGGTATTTTGGAGTTTTTTTTGTTTGGATGGTTTCGTGCTGTACCTCTATATATCAAAAGCGAACAGCAGCATCGTGGTATGTTTTAGGCAGAAGCAACTTGAAAACCATTAAGCCATTTTTTTGGCTGGGGCAGGCTCAAATCTGCAAACCCTCTCTAAGGGAAATGGCCAAGAGAAAAGTCAAATCTGTGTGCAAAACAGATGGAGTTAAAAACTGGAAGACAAAAGCTGTGCTTTTCCCCTGGATGAGAAGACAGGCAGTTGCAGACAACAAAATACTTTTCCTTGCTGTGTCATGGTAATGAAAAAGAGCCCATCTCTCAGGTGTGGGGCGCTGTGGACTCCTGTCTTGGCTTTAAGGACAGCTAAAAGTAGTGATGTGCACAGGCTCACTGTACAATAGCATTCACTTTTTAATCCAGTGATCATTCCAGGGCCTGGTGTCATTAGGACATGTGGGGGATTCCACTTGCTAAGCTGGAAATAGGCTTGGATTTTCAGTAGGCATCAGGCCCTGCACGCAAAACCAGATGCAGTAGTTTCCAACAGTTTTCTTGTAACAGCTGTTCAAATAAAACCATAGTTTACAAAATTCAGTGTGACAATGCCTATTGTTAAGAATCTCACAAGCTCAACCAATAAACCCAACTGAATCTAATCAATTTGTAGAGAGCTCGTTGCAAAATAGATTTCAGAGAGCTTGACAGAGAGCCACAGCACATCAAGAGTCACAGTGAGCTCACGCTTGGGAATCCTGCCAAAGGATGCACCTGACCCCTGAGTTAAATCCTGCTGCTGTCATGCTGCTATCCCCAGGACAGACAGCTGGGCAATATTTGTGTGGCAGACAACAGGTAATGGGTTTACAAGAAAATAATTACCCACCTTTTCTGTGCCTAGTGTGTAGCTCAGTTTGCTTTGAACTTGTAACTCCATGACTGGCACCATCTTGCACACAGAAGAACCAGGCCCTCATCTCTCGCCTTTGGTTACAAGAACAGCACTACAACCATGGGAACCACATCCCTGAACGTGGACATGCAGCCACTTCAGTGGTGAGAAATACAACTGGGAAACAAATAACTGTACTGGGTGCATTCCTGTGTGCATGTTGATTTACCCCTACTGGTTTGGCCCTACATCAGGATGTAAAGAAGTCAATCAGAAATGTTCAGATCCATGCCAGGAAACAAAACAACTGTGCCACAATATTCAGGCACAAGGAATTTAAGAGAGAAAGAGTGCTAGTCTTGTGCTGCCTTTCAAAAAATGGGAAGGGAGGAAGAATTCAGGAGAGTGTGCTAGGTTACATTTGGGAAGGTTGGCTTTAATTTTCTCTTCTTTCCCGCATTTTCTACACAATTTTGAGGAAGTCAAATTGTGAAAATTGTCAAACTGTCAAACGTGTCAAAACCAAAAGTAACACACAGCTCTCTAGAGAGACTTCAAAACTGTCAAGGGACTTAAATCTCTCAGGACTTTGTCAAAAAAAGATAAAAATTCTTCTTGCCACTACACTGCATTCTCTCTTTCACTCTGCTGCTGTTCTGCCTCTCTGAAGTTCTCACCTGCATCACCACTCTGATGTGGTAGTTGGGGAAGGCACTTTCATCTCACCAGCCCAGGCTAACTTTTCCCTCATCCCTCTTCTCTGTCAGGAACCATCTTCATCCCTGCTGCCTCTTAAGGCAGGTTCTCTTGTGGCAGAAGCGCAGGAAGAAAGCACAGCTACAGCTGAGTTTCTGAGGGAGCCACACCATAAGAGGAAAGCTGACAGAAACGCAAAGCACAGATAAGAGCACCAAGGACAGAGCTCAGACAATTGCTAACATATCCCCAGCATGTCCAAAACCTGAACGTCAAAACCCATTATTCAATGACTTTAAATTAGAAAATACTGCAATAGGCATAACTGGATCATCATCCTAATTGTCCATTCAATCCTCTCATCATCTCCTGCTCTGTGACACTACTTGAGCCTGACTCACTTATTCATCCCCTTATTTTACATCAGCATAACTCCACTGGTGCTGAGCTGAAATATGAAGTACTTCTGTCTGTCAAAGAGAGATGGTGTGAGATCAAGTAATATTTAATCTCTACTGTATCAGCTTCTGCTTGTTTCTGGAAAACTTCCCCTCAGTCAACCGCATACATACCAGAACTAGAATGAATTGGATGTACATGGGAACTCTATACAATAATCTGTGACCTCATTTATTGCAGCTGCTCATACATTCACTTTCTCAACAGCCACCAGGGAAAACAAAATCTGAGTGGGGGACACGCTGCAAGAAATGACATCAGTGGCTGTCTCTCCACGGTAGCCTTTTCTGCCTCAGTCTCTTCTGAATCACATAGACAAGAAGTATAAATCCAGTCTATGAATCTGGACTGAAGTATGGAATGTGCTTGTAAAAAATTAATGTCCTTCTCATTACATTGTAATACTTTATTTGCACACAAATAAACAAGTTAAGTTAAACTTTATAAAGGAAATATATCCCACAGCTGCACAGACTTAATGCTAACTGCACTAAACTTATCATACAGATACTTTTTCACTTAAAAAACATATATATATCCCCCCATTATTATTTTTATAGATATATAAGGAAACTACATATAAATACAATGGAAAAATACATTCAAAAGCTTTTTATAAAACTTGGCACAATATTATTTTGACTGTAATAAAAATATTTATGAGAGAAAGACAGATGTATGGAGAAACACAAATACCTAACGTCTAGTGCTTTGTCTAAATCCTGAAAATAAAATTCAGTCTTTGGTATTACTAAACAAAGTTAATTTGCAACCATCTACAGTTTCAGCTTACAGCCTCTGCTCCACCCTCTCTGATTCCACTTTGCACAGGCTTTGCTGGCTGCAGGTTTCCAGAATAATTTGCAAACAGGCAGAGAAACAAAACCAGCTAAATGTGTAGTGTCTTCGTTCAAGGGCTCCATCCAACCCTCATTAAACTCAATGGAAAATATTCTATTGCCTTATTCAGGCTGAAGGCTATACAAAATATTTAAATTGATTTGCTGCCAAAGCGATGGTCACCCACCAGTGAAAAATAATTATAACCATACAACAAACCATGGAACTGCCCCCGTGGCATTCCCTCTTTCATTTTCCCCTTCCCAGTGAGAGAAGTCATGACCAGCAGCTAGGGGGATGATCCAGCAGCCATGGGTAACTAAACCCTGAGCACACAGTACAAGTTGCCCGGGAGGTTTTCCATCCAGCGTGTGAAATGCGGTAATGCTGCGGCAGCTTCTGTATGAAAATTTAGATTGGACTTGGTCTCAGCAGGAGCTGAAATAAATACAAGCAGTGGCTGCAGATGCATCCATCCCATAAACCCAGCATGAATCCCAGGAATATCCCTATTTCAACAGCAGTTAGGGTTCATAACACAGAGCAGCAGAATTTTTCTGTATAAGCCACAAATGCACAACATCCATCTGCATTTTTTCCCTGCAAGGTAAAAGCTTTTTGTCCATATATTTTATCTTCACACTACGCAAAAGCAAAACATTTTAAGAAAGGCACATGGCTCTTTGAAGCAGTAAGAGAAATGCATACCACAGTCTGATTCTCTAGGCAACTTCTATTATGGATATACCTTTTTGTTTGACCAGTCTCACATATCCAGCCTGCAAAAGACCAACAGATTTAGCTGTAGCTAAATCAAATCAACCTTCCAGTAAAAGTCTCTTTTCTACACATTTCTTGATCAATGCAACACAGGACATTTTGAGGGAAAAGCAAAACACAGCAGAGAAAAAGAAAAATGCCTATAGTTCTAGCTACTGACAAATGTCACAACTGTTGTCTTCTGATACTCATCCTCTCCACCCAAAAATTACCTGGTTAATATCAAAATTTTAGCTAGTGATATTTTTAGTGGCAAAACCATAGATCCGATTCATGGTATCTGAAGATGTTCATAGAGACACTGCGTATTAAAAAAANAAAAAAAAAAAAAAAAAAGTTTTATAAAAAAAAAAAAAAAAAAAAAAAAAAAAAAAAAAAAAAAAAAGAAGAAGTTACAGCTGCTGACTGAATGCATGCCCTTGTTATAAAATGCACAAATTTTGGTGGATTATCCAAACAAGTTCTGGTTCTGTACTGTCTTTTGTTCTTCAAGGAGTGCTGTGTAATTTGTGTAACTTCATTTTAAGCAGGAAACGAGATAGAACTGATGCCTACGAGTCTCTATAAATGTGCCGGAAGGAAAAATGATCAGAAATCCTTGTCCCAGCCTGAAAGTTCATCTGGAGGGCTTCCCACTTCAGGTGGATAGCTGTCAAAGTAGCTGTAATCAGTTGGTCCAGACAACTAGGACATTAAAAACACAAACGAAAGGGTGTTTCAGAAAGTACCTTTTGAAAATGTTCTCTATTGATTATGCATAATTTTTGTTGCTCCCAACATGGAAATGAAAGGCTAATATGATACAGATGACATCTTTCAATGGATGCAATTCCTCATTCTTTAAAAGAAATACCTCCAGTAATTACATTGTACAACTGAACAGTGGCATTAGCCTTCTTATACAAAAGGACATCCCAAATACTAACAAATCCTTGATTTCACCCAAAGCCTTGTTTATTCAGTAAGACAACTGGGCCACACTGTACAATTTGGATGCTATTTAAGATCAAATCTACATTCATAGGGTAGCTACTCAAAGCAGCCTCAGAATTACTTTTTGTTTCAAATTAAGATGAAAGTCATTTTCAAATGCTTTACCTTTAGTCTTTTTTCATTTTAGGGCAAAAACAAATAAACCATTTAAAACTGGGAGCTCGCTCAAGGATGTTTTGAAACTCAGTAGTAGGAGAACACAGGAATTTGTAGTCTTCACAGTAATATGAACAGTGCATCTTAATAATGTGCCCATTACCAAGGGAGATATATTTTTCCAATATTAGCTTCTGACTAAACACCATTTGTTCTAGTAATGGTGATAATATAATGCAAAGTACACAGGCAGAATAATATTTCCATTACTTGGCTGACTGTAAGTTATGTATTGCTTGCTCTCTCTTTCTCTCTTTTGTTCAATTTTCACAGAAGATGTTGAACTGTAATACTTCAAATGCATCTTTGGGAAATTTTGCTATCACCATCAGTTCTCCTTTGTAGGCAAGCTGTGTTAGTAAAGCATTATGATACTGAAAGTCAAAGCCCATACCTCTCTTTTTAAAGGTGATGTTAATTTCCTCACTTTCAGACCATCCCAGTTAAAACCACTCAACCATCTGATTAAAAAGAGATGAAAGACAGACAGGGAGAGACCAAAAGAGAATGACAGGTTCTTTTCTGACATTATACCACAAAGAGCTGAAAATCATGTGGACAAGGGCTATAAGAAGACTTTTTCATGCCAACTCCTGTAACAACATGGTTAGAAGGAGGAATCCTGAGCACCATCACTGCCACACAAGGCAGGGACAGCTTCAGGGCCACCAGGCACTTTGGCACTTGTGTAGGGAGGAGGTGCAGAGACAGGCAGGTTAATACATGCAGAAATACAGCCGTGCAGAGACTTGTGTGTCTCCTTGGAATGCTACCCTTTTTACAGCATGAGAAGAAGGAAACAAGCAGAAAAATCAAAGGACTGCTTTCCCCAAGCACAAGGTGTAGGGCTTAGAAACAACTCAGATAAAAAGAGAAAGCAGAAAATGTTTGATTTACAGAGGGGTTTCTTGTTGGAAGAAAGACTTACATTAGAAGAATTCATTATGAGAAGACTTTCTTTGTTACAAGAAAGAGGACAAAACCCTAAAATTATTGCTCTGGAGCCCTTAACAACTCATTCTTAAAAAGCAAATGTTGAAGGGTCAGGAGGTCTGAGAGGCAGATGCTGAACTGGCATTGATTTCTCTGAGAACTGAATTAAACTCCTACATCAACAACCTGCAGCAAAATTAGTAAAAAATAAGATTTCTAGATAATCATGCTGAGGATTTACATTCATATTATTGCTTGCTATAGTTGCAAATACACTCGAGAGCAACAGAGATGTCTGTGAGTTTACCAGTTTGGGTTCTAACATATTAAAAATATTTCAAATTAAACCCCAAGTTTTCTTCTTGGCAGTCTCTTTTGCTTACCTGTGCTTCTTGATGTCATTTATTCCATTCCTCAAATTGCCTAATCTTTCTGTAGGGTTTTGCCTCAAAAAAAAAAAAAAAAAAAAAAAAAAAAAAAAACCAAAAAAAACCAAAAAAAAACCCAAAAAANAAAAAAAAAAAGAAAAGAAAAAAAGAAAAAAAGAAAAAGAAAAAGAAAAAAGAAAAATAATAAGGATAAGAATATATAAAATATTCCTATTTTTAAAAGAGAATTTATGGGTCCAAACTGCTTGCATTTTACAGTTGCACAGGGACGCAGCTTGCATAAAACATGTGGCCTCATGAGGAGATATAATGAGGTGCTGCTCACTGCTCCTTTTTTTCTGAGGATAGAGAAACCTTCTAGAAAGCCAAAACAGTGTCACTCAGCTGTGAGAAGGAGCACAGGGAAATCAGCTGGCTGAGTTTTAGTTGCACGTCCTTTTTTTTTTATTCCTGGCCAGCAGATCTGATTTACAAAAGGAGGCAGATCAAAATTTACAGCTACAAAAGATCCTTCCAGTTGTGGTACACAAGAATGTTGAATGCTGTTCCCAGTGCCATGGATGAAATCTCACAGAAACTGGGAATCCAAAGTCAGTGTCACAAGCTAGAGGTTGTGCAGGCCACTAAATTAGGCTGGCCCTTTTGAAATACCACATTCTGCACATTTCCTAAAGGACTTAATCCAGTCTTTAAGTGCCCTATGTTTTCTGTAGAATCTATATGCCTGAGTCATTTTGGAAGCTTTTTTTTTTTTTTTTTAAAACAATGTGCTTGATTTGAAAATCACATTCTTTAGCTCTTTACTCAGCCCTCACTTAATAAATTTTCCCAAAGATGTGTTTTAGGAAAAATTCCCAGCTACAGAGAAAGCTCAGAGCCTCTGCTGCCTCTGCAGACTCAGAGGTGTGACACATACAGGGGCATGCAATGCATGCTGAATATAATCAGAATGGATCATGCCATGCATAACAATTCCAAATGAAGTTGTCAGGAATTCAGTGCTCGAGTCTGAGTCCTAAAAGAGCTCAATCTATCTACACTCAGGCTTTGCCCCAGACTGCCCCTCCTACCTGCAGAGTCTGCGGATCAAATCCTCAGGTCGTCTGGTTATTATTTTAGGAAAATCCAGCTTTTCAATGCCTTTGAGAATCAAATTATATGTCATCATTTGATCAGTCCCAGAGAATGGTGGGCTGGAAAAAGAAAGCAACACTGATGAATGGAACATCTGGCAAGAGCAGATGTGGCCAGTACTTATCTAAGCAAATATTTGAAAATATAGAAAAAAATACGGAAAAAAAGCCCACCTTCCTACTTTTACAACCCTCACCCTTTCATCTTGTTTAAGATAATAGAAAGGCTTGAAGCTGAGAAGCCTAACCGAGAGGAGCTTCCACATTGTATTGCCACTGTGCATTCCCAAAGCGTTGTCATGGAAGTGTGCAGGGAGCTAAAGAGAGAGCCCTGCTTACAGTTCACCCACCCCACTGCACCCCATCACCCTCTAATGGCAAGGAGCAGTCTGTTGTCACTTGTTCCTCACAGGAAACAGCAGCAGCAGCTACAGGAGCCCTACACCTGCCAATTATAGCTTGTGCCTGGATACGCCGGAACTGAGAATATGTAACCACTGCCACATGTCTGTGGCATTTCAGAAATGATGGAAGGTAAGACATGCATAAGAGGCATAAAGAAGTATTATTTTGGAAGGCTGTCTAAAAATAACCTTGGGAATGTTTCTAAAAACAAACAAACAAGGTAAGAACTTTGAGTAGGAGGCACTTACCTGCCAGTGAGAAGTTCATACACAAGAATCCCAAGGGACCAAAAATCCACGCTGAAGTCATGGCCTTTACTCAGAATTACTTCAGGGGCAACATACTCAGGGGTTCCACAAAATGTCCAGGTTTTCTGCCCTGATCCAATCTTCTTTGCAAATCCAAAATCAACCTGATCAAAACCAACATATGCTGCATAATGCAGAGGTGTTTTGCACTGGGAAGCCCTAAGGCCTTAATTGCTCCCTCACCTCCTGCAAAGATCCCAGAGTTGCTACTTTACAGCTAGAACAGCCACACAGTGTAGTTGTGAAGGAGAGAGAGGTAATTCTACTGGATTACTGAATGTTGTAAAACAGATCCTTTTTTATCACAAGTAATTTTCTGAATAGTTTTCCTTTTGGAGAGAACAACTCATGATTTCCTTGAGGACATGAGATTTACTGTCCCTGGAAAGCAGTGGGTTGCTCATTGTCTTCAGAATGGATATTTCAAGCTCCCTGAAGAGTATTCTTGTTGCACTTCTCATGGTCACAGTAAAGCATGGCAGGAGTTCTTTACTCTGTTCCCTCTCTACAAAGAGAGGGAACCTATGATTGTAAATTGAATCAATGAATGTTGAACCAATGATTTTTTGAGGCTGGACAGGGAGGTAATTCTGCACCTGAGAAATGTGGTTTCTTTTCTTACAATAAAACTGGCTGCTGGGAGAATTTTTTCTTTTGCTGTTTATACCATGACAAGAGCTCTCAGAGGCTGCAATTCCCCAGTTTGTCCATGGCTTGCAGTGGCTTTACAATACCTTGGTTCCTCACTGTGCAATGAGATGCCTGCCCTCTTTACTGCTGAAGCACAAGAGTTACTACACTCCAGGATTCTGGTTCTATAATTATGTCCTGTCTATTTATATCCCCCCTGCAAAGAAACAGGATACAGGCACAAAAGGATAACATTACAATGGATTACATCTTACCAATTTTATATATCCTTCGGCATCCAAAATTAAATTTTCTGGCTTCAAGTCTCTGTAGATAATTCCTATTTGATGGAGATAGTCAAAAGCCTCTGTCACACACCCAACACAAAACTTGGTGGTGAATTCATCAAAGCTGCCTCTGGAACAAAAATAATCACAATTAAGTTCTAAAACCGCCTCAGATTATCTATTAACCAGATAATATGTAACAACCAGAATATTAACAAAACATCTTTTCATTGAATGGAGAACCTACTCAGTAGCCACATGGGGGTGACTTTAAAGGGCAAGGTTATGCTGTGTTTGTTGTTACCTGTCTCTCAGCAAGCTCCACAGTTCCCCTCCAAGGCAAGCCTCCAGGAGCATGTACACGTATTTGTTATCCTTGAATGTGCGATACAGCCTGTGGAGACAAACAGCAGCAATTTAGGAAAAGCAAAAGAAAAAGTGAGACTTGCAGTGTCTTTCCTCCAGGACTCATGTGTGTCAAACCTCATTCCTAATAGTGCTGCCCTGGGGGTCAGCTGGGGGACAAAATCAATGAAATCTTACGCTCAACTTACTTTACAACGAATGGAGAACATATCTGCTCGAGGATTTTCTTCTCAGAATAGATATGCTCTTGCTGTTTGGTGTCCACTACGTGTTTCTTCTTTATACATTTCATAGCAAAAGCCATGTTCTCATTTTTAACTTTAACCTGTGAATAAAAGTGATGAAAACACATAAGGCAAAGAAAGGATGTTTTACTAAATCATTTTCAGTAGATACATTGATATCCATCTTTTTCAACACAGCACAGGACTGAAATTGATGGCTGTAACAAGGGACAAATTGCAGATTTTCTGCAGAACTGTTATGTATGATTTTAAGCCAAGCATCAGGTATTTTAGTTTCCCAGTCCCCACTTGTAAAGTGAAATGTTCCCTCTGCTCATTTTTGTATATACCAAATAGCAGCAGCTTGGATAGGGACTACATATTACAATAAGTTTATATCACAGTGGGTCCCAATTTCAATTTAAGATTTCTAATCACCAGCATAATACAAAAGAACAAAAAGAAGAAGCAGTTTAGGAAGAATGTTTATAAATTATTTTGTATTACACTGAAATATTATCCAATATGCAATAAAAAGATGGAAGGGCCTCTTGGAAATGAAGGAAGCAGATATCTGTGTTCTACATCTGAATGAGAATTCAATTTTTAGCTTAGTATTCAGATGCTGCAGTAGAATTCCAGTGTGGAATTTTTTTTTGTGAAGCATGAATCAGAATGAAACAGTTGATGGCCTAACTACTGTAAAGGATTATTGACTTCACTAAAAGCACAAAGTCTCCTTTAATTTACTATTACCTTCAGCAGCCTGCACAAAAAGCATTCAAGTTTTTCTCAGACATTTGCAGCTCAGCCAGAGGTGAGTGGAATTTAAGGCTTTGGGTTAATGAAGCTCTTGGTATCCCAGAAGCACAGCTTTTCACACTATTGAATATGACTCAAAAGAGCCATTGCAAATTGTTGGAAATTTCCCAGTGAGCACAGCTCAGAGATAGCTCAGGCTGGCTGGAGCAGCTGTGGGCATACAAAAGCAGTTCTAACAGCACAGACTATGTGGTGCCGCTCAGATTGCTCCAGGTCCAGGCAGATTCCTGGAAAAAGGGTTGCCATTCAGGGAACATAATGCAGGCAGGCACATCTGTAAACTCCACATGCACAAAGTGATGACTATGTCTAGTGACCAGGAAGGGACTTTTAACAGCAGGAGATGAAGGCACACAAGAATGGATTTGCTTCTTTAAACGCCCAAGTCTTGATTTTTTTTTTTTAACTATGCATTGCTTTATGGAGAATTATTTCTGCCTGAGGGGCAAAAGTGCATAGAATACAAAAATCCTTCACATAATTCAGTGGCTAAATCAATCAACCAAGGCAGAGAGCTACATGAATAATTTTAAAACATTCTCTTACAAGCTCAACCCTTCCGAACCCACCAACACCCAGAGTTGTGACAACTTCTAAATTCTGGAATGGGGAAGGAGGGAACTGGGCTACTTTCTCCTTCAGCTCTATCATCTCCAAAGACACCTCTTTGGTCAACTGTCCACAGAAGGATCTTCCTCTGCATTAAGAAAATTAACATAGGTTAGTGCTTTTCCTTGCCATTTCTTTTAATGATCCTATTAAAGGAAGGGAAGGGAAGGAAATGGAGAAGGAGGAAAGGGGAAGTGGGAAAGGAGAAGGAGGAAAGAAACCCTTTCTTATTTCCTAAGAGGATCTTAATAGAATCCTATGGAAGTCCATTAGAAGAAAAATGCTACTGAAATTCACAGAGTAGAATTGACAGTAATTATAGCAAGAGCTGATCCCTGGTGAGATTCCTATTGATGTGGGCAGCTGCCAAAGTTTGGGCACTCCAAGCTGGAGAAGCAATGCTTGAAGAACTGTGCACCAATTCCAGTAGAATGATCAGAAATAAGAATGCAGCTATATTTCTAAACAGAGGAAAAACAAACTCTGCTAACCTTCCAGCAATGCTCAGACTTGAAATCAGAGGCACATAAACTTTAAGTGTGGCCCACAGCTAAAAGCAGACATCAGTACCATCAGTGCTACACTGAAGCATTAAAAATAAACTGTTTCTTTTATGTCTGCTTATTTCTCTTTGAAATTACACAATCTTTTGCACAGTAATACAGTTTCCTTAACTGGAGTTAAAGTTGGCCTTCAGGGGTTTTTAGCAGCCAAAGAACTTACCATCAAAATGCAAAATCTATTTGAGCACAACATAATTTTTTTTTCTGTGCTCAATTTTCCAGGAATAGAGTCAATTCTTGTTTGGAAATAAATACCCTGAGATTCCATGTAATTTCTGTATCAGAAAAAGTTTGTTGGGCTCCATAAGCATAGCCAGACTGTTTTATTACAGTGACTGCTGTCCTTCCTAGGGGTCCATCTCCTTCAACTACCATCCATGATTTTGCTTACACATCTATCACTCTGTTTTATGCTTACCTGCTATAGGTGTAACAAACAAATGATCTGACTTACTTTGCATGTCGCTTTTCGTCAGCCTGGGCCAGATTAGCCACGTAACCTTCCAGGTAAGTTTGCAGCTCCTCATAAGTTCCAACTGTTTGATTAAATGTCCTGAAAACACAAATGAAAAATCATAAACTGCTGAACATTTAAGTCATGACCCAGTTAAGTTGGTTGATACTCAAGGACCACTTCCTCCAGGCTCAAGAAATGATCAAGAAATCAGGCAAAGGGAGCAAGAGACCTGTGTGGAGAAATAAAGAACTCTTGTAATTACTCAGGCTTAAGTGGGAAACATACACGAGATGGAAGCTGGGTCAGGCTACTTGGAATAATACAGAGAGGCTGTCAGGGTAAATCTAGATGAGACAAAGAAGGCTGAGGCCCATCTGGAATTAATCTGGCCAAGGATGTCAAGGACAAGAAGAAATCAAATACATCCATAACAAAAGGAAAACAAGGGATAATGTGGACCCATTACTGCATGAAGCAGGGACTCTGGTGACAGAGAAGGCAGAGTTGAATGCTCTCTTTGCATTTGTCCTCACTGACAAGAACAGCCCTTAGGAACCTCTGACCCAGGTGATCAGGATAAACATCACCACTACAAGGAGGGAAAGGAAAGAGTAACTCTGAACTACTCTTAAGCTTCTGTGGCACCTGCTGCCAGCCTCTCTTCATTAGCATTCCTAAAGCACAGCCACTCATTCAGGATTCATTTAAGGAAACATTGTGGGTTTGCCTACAGTGAAGTCACATTAACCCACTGAAAGTCATGCTAACCTACTGAAAGAGGCTGCAAGTCTTTTATTAAAGTGAAATGTACTTACTCTCTGTCTATAACGAGGCACTCCACGTTGTACTCATCTGCAATAACGTTTGCTGATCTGACGTCGTCACTGAGAATTGAAATGCATTAGGAGAATTCAGAAGCATATCAAAATCCTCAGAGTTCCTCACACTGCAATCATGGAGGGTCACAGCTGCTCTAGGCGAAACTCCTCAAAGGCCTCTGCACCCTGTACCTGGATTAGTGCTGCTGAACCAAATACAAAATTTAGCTTTTTCTAGTCATTTTTATGGCCTGGCACAGTATTTTTTCCAGTTTCAATAGGGTTTGGATCATGATGTCCTTTAGCAACCTTCCAAGAAATTAGGGTGAGATGTAATTATCACTATATCAGTATTTACTCCTTATTTCTAAAATGATCCTTGGATATAAAACATTCCCAAATCCAAGTGATTTACTCAACCACACATGTAAATATGTACTGTGTGACTCCTTCTCTCTGTTTCTTACTGCCATGAGCAATGGAAACAAGAGCTCATTGCATTCACGATGGACCTTATCCATTCTGAAATCACCTGGCACAAGTGCTCACCAGAGTTTGTACTGAAGTATTAACAGTAAGCCACAATGCAAAGGGCCAGAATTTGACTTCTACAGGGAAAACCAAAGGTAGATGCCAGTGTAAACTTTCAAGCTCTCTTTGCAACCCCTCAAAACATTAACACAAATTTGGTCACCACCTTAATTTACTGACCTGACAATCAAAAGAAAGATTATATTCAAAAGAGCCATGAGTTGTAGATTCTGACACAGTGATGGGACAATTGAAATTCTACACATCATGAATCAGACAGTGTGAACTAACCTAATGAGTGCCTTTTCTCCAAAGTAATCTCCTTTGTGTAGATTTTTAATCACCTGAGGCTGTGAGTGGTCTGCAGTACTCTGGGTAACTATCACCTGCAAAATACAGGAACAAAAAATTTGTGAGGGAAAGTTTCAAAGTATTGCATGATTTTCTTTCTTTTCTGTGTATTTCAGAAGGGTTTTAAATCAGTAACGCTGCAGAAAGAGTTACAGATATATATAGTTACCCCCTCCTCTCAAAAATTACACCCAAACATCCCTACCTCTCTGATTTTTGCTGAGAAGAAGGAATATATTCATTATTGGCAACTTCTCAACATTTTCTCCTTATTCTTTTTAAAACAGGGCAGAATAAGTCACATTTTAATGAAAGACTCAAAAATATTTCAGTTCCCACAGTGGCCAGATGTCATATGAGCTTTTTCTCTTCTCAGCTAAATAGGCAGCACTCCAGAAGCATTAACTAATATTTCCCCTCATGAAGCTCTGCTTCCACAGGAGCCATAGGACAATGTAGCACATTCTGCTGATGCCCATGTTAGCAAAAAATAAACTAGAACATCTACAGACACAGAGATGTTTTGAAAACTGGAAGTTTATGGAGAAAAATTCTCCTAATTTAATTCTTGAGTCCTGTGTCAGTATCCAAGGTATCACCTGAGCAATAAAGGCTGCTGCCTTGCTCCTCTGGGACTAAAAAATGAAAGGATTCTAAGACACCTCAAAGGCCATTCTCCATTAAGTCTGGGACTCCATTACTTTATTAGATTTTTCACAAGTCTGTGTTTTGCCCATCAGATATTGCACCATCTAGGAGAAGACGTAGGGTCAAAACTCATTTACAAAAAAATTAACTTTACATCTCTGCCACAGTGTCAAGAGGCTTCAGGGCACAATTTAATTACATTTTAATTAGAGCAGTATAACATGGGTTCACTGTGAATGAAAAATTAGGCTCCCTGAACCTCTGCAATGCTGCTCCAGGCTTTTATCACAGTATTGTGAATTTAAAAACATGTGCAAAAACACTGCACCATTTTTACTGAAGACCACACCCCTCAAGATAGCTTTTTAGATATAACTGTTTGTACATATTACCTTACAAACAAGGTTTATTATACCTTACCTTTCCTTTTGCTATTATAAAGAAGGTGTTTCCTTCTTCTCCTTCCCGAATAACATAATCTCCTTTGTCATAATACTCCTGGTGGGGGGCAAGTGAGAGACAATGTTGTCCAATACATCTTTGAAAGGTTACTATGCAGAGTTCTTAACACATGTAGATGTTTCATTGATGTTTAACTTCCTATATCCTTCATGCACACATACAAAAAAATAAAGTGTTACCACTGCCCTTGGAAAAAACATCCCAGCTATGGTTATATATCAAGCCTTTACCTTCAAAGGCTGCTGGCAAATGCAGCCCTAAGACACACAAATATTTGGCTAGATTCATGTGCTGGGGACCTAATGCCTTCTTCCCTTACATTTTCAGCATATGTGGTCCAAGGAATATGAAAGTATTACACATCCACATCACAAAGAGGTAAATTTGATCACCAAAAGAGTCCTGGAGAACAACTTTGTACTTAATCTTAACAAAGGATAGATTACAAATCCTCTTAACTACTTGAAGGAGTCCTTTGATGCCAAAAACATAACTCCTATGTCACTAAATGTTATTATTTTCTGCCAACCTGGAATTCAATTCCCATCACTCCACAACCACTCTCATATTAAAAAAGCGTGGTTGTTTTTATGTTTGCTGATTTCTTCCTCTTTGTTATTTTAGAAGCTTACTGAATACTATTTGGAAAAACTTAACAATATCTTACCACTTCCAGACAGTCCATGATCTTGGTTAATTTATCTTCAGGTAAGTTTTTCAGCAGGGACACACTTCCAGAAAACAAACAAACAAAAAGCCCCACAACCCAAAGCAGGTATCATTAACATTTTTTTATGATCTCTTCTCATGTATGCAGTTTTTACAGTCACATTTTATAACTAGTTAAACTAGTGATGAATACAGTATACAACTAAACCTTAATTTGGAAGGTTCAAGCGTTCTTATGGTGGTTTTTAGATAAACAAAACTCGCACAGCTTAGAAATGTGGCAAGCATTGGTCAGTTTGTAAATCAAGTTTGTATTTCAGGAGAGGAAGGACTTTAGTGGGTATAAAGATTGATTTAAAAGAATCCAGCAATTACAAACCCAGTTGCAGCCTTACAGCAATTCAAGAATATATTTTCAAGTGCACTGCAGAGATTGCAAAATCAAAGGTTAAAGCTTCAGTATTCTTTGGACACCTATTGAAAGATAATCCAATTACAGTAAAAACTTTGTGAACTTGCTGGTAAGGACGAAAAAACCCACCCACTCTGATAATTCAGACTCATAAAAGTTAGGAAATTACAGAAATTTCTATTTAGGCTCAGCAAAGAAGTGTGTATAGAAATCACAGGTGGAGAGGGACGTGAAAATATACAAGACATTCTATGCATGCCCAGGCTTGGCATCTTGATTTGAAGGCATAACAGAATGGTTATTCTGTGTTAGAAAGATAAAATATTACATCAGCTGATTATGGTCTGGAAACTCTAATTTCCCCATCTTCCTAAGGAGAAGCATGGCACCACTCTCAGTGTTCCCTGCAGGAGAGAATTATTCTGCTCTGCAGATTTCCTAGTAATTTTGTTGAAATTAGTTCATAAGTTGAGAGACATGCAGATCTCATATTTAAATCTCCAAAGGATAAGGAATATTCCTTAATCTTCTCCAGCAGCAAACTAACTACTCGTTGGAGGATTTACTTAACTTTATTTATTATATTGTTTTAAATTCTAGACCTCTAAGTTTCCTAAACATTTATACTACTTGAAGGCATTCAAGCATGTATTGAAGTTTCCTAGCATGATGCAGAAGAACAATTAAAATGGGAAAACACTCTTATGAATCTTAAATAATAAAAAAAAAAAGACAAATATTCAGGCTTTTGAGGCCATGTTTGCATGAAGAGCACCTTTTTCTCTCTGTTTACATGACAGGCACAGTATTGTTGTGCACCTTAGTACGTAGCACAAAGCAGTATCAGAAATAGAAATTAATTGTATTTACCTTCTAAGGAAGTTTCTGTATTGCTCTTGTCTGGTTTGTGCTGTCACTCTCATGATATTTTGAAACACTTCTCTGTCCAGTGCCCATGTTTTAACATTAGTGATTGCTTTAAAAAAAACAAAAAAGAAGAACAAAATCAGCAATGTTTCCAAATTATTTGATGGATGATATTACAGCATCAGCTCATGGTAGAAGACAGACTAGCTATCTCACAAGGCTCAAGGCTGAATTTTAAAATATCCAGCACCTATTGTAATCAGACTTTTAAAAGAATTCAATTCCCACTTAAACAATGCTCACTAAAGTAAGGAGTAGATTTCCAAATGGCTCCTCTACAGAGCACTTTCCATGCAATTCCACAGGCTGAGCAACCTTGAAAATGACAGGGCTGAACACTTGGGAAAATCGACCCTAATCACGGGCAGTCACTGTGCTCAAAAGCTGTCAAATGCAAAGAAGCTGATTTGAAAGAAACAAGAACAAGGTTGGTTTTCCAAAATCTATGATGTTAAATACTGTGGCTTGGACCTAACTCTAATTCAGATTATATGCAAATGTTTGTGAGATTTGCACTAAGATAGAAATAACAGAGGTCAAGAAAATACATTTAATTTCATTTAATCCTGTGATCCTCACACACTTTTCCTCCAAACTATCCATTATATAAGGGAATAAAAGGTTATCAAAACATTAATGATTCCTTTTCAAAAGATAATCAAAATATTAATACAGTGAGCAGGCACAGGGTTCAGCATCAAACATGCAAACCACTAATTGACCCCTGAGTGCAATCATCGACACAACAAAACAGTTCTTCTTTTTAAAGCAAAAGGTAATTCTATTGAATTTAATCTCTTTTGAAAGATGCTACACCATATTTAGCAGTTTTCCTTCTGCCCTGAGAGAGAACAAAACTGTGGTTTCTGTGAGATAAAATTTACAGAAAAAATTATTAACAGGAAAATTGATTTCCTCCATTTATCATCAACATAGAATCATTTTTTCAGGAAACAAAAATGCCACATTTAAAATGATGCACAGTAATTTCTCATTGTACATAGTGTACACATATGCTCACCATCTATCAAAACAGATCAAAACATATTTTTGGATGCTGGATGGGAGAGCAAATGTGTTACCTTGGTTTTACTTCTCTCCTAGATAACATCTTTCAGTTTACTTTGCATGAAGAAAACAGGGCAAGTAGCCAGCCTATTGCAAATGTATTTCTTGTATCTTACACCTTAACTAAATGAAGCAGTTATAGAGTTAGAAAAATGCCTGCAATCTCAAAGATGAGATTAAAAAAAAAAAATAAAAAAAATTCAGAAACATAGGGGTAAATCACATTGTCAATTTCAAATACAGTTACTGCCCGTGAAGATGCTGCTGAGCAGCAGTAGGCACTGAAATGCTGTTTGGATTAAATCCTTCACTTGTGAGTTTTTGAAGACTGCAGGAAAAGGACATCAGAAGATCCAGCATCAGGAAAGGGTATCCACATGTGTGTTTATTATTCATGCTCAGTTATGACACTGTACTGCTCTTCCTCCACAAGGATCACAGGAAAGCTTTTGGGGAGAGGTGGATTTCTGCAGTAATTGCAAGTATTCAAATACCTTTTCTTGTCCATAATTGGACAATTCATGTCCTACCTCAAAACCAATTAATGCTAACAAAGGCCTAAAGCAGCTTGACATCTTATTATACAGAAACACTACTTTATAATGCTAATACTATACAGCAGGCAAAAAAGAAAAATAGGGAACATATTCAATTAGAGCAGCATGTTAGTAAGAAAAATAATCACATTACTGATGCTGTTCTGTTTATCAGGCAGCAACAAAAACAGATTACATGTAATAACTTCCATCTGCATAGCCAGCAATGATTAAGTGCCTAAACTGGGTGCAGGAAGAAAGATCATAAGCTTTTACAGCAAACAACTTCTTGCTTTATTCCATTTGCTCCTTTTTAAGTCAACATGAACTCTTCATACTTACTGGTGGCACAAAGTCCCTGCAGATTTAGACAAGAACAGAAATTAGTCTTCAAACAAAAGTATTGTTTATGGAATGGTGGAGTGGAAAAATGATGAACTTAACCATATTTAGTCACTTACTTGTTTGTCACAAAGCAATTATGGCATGTTGGAAAGGGAATTTAATGAACATACACCCAGTCTTATGCAGGAAGAGGAATATTTGTATCAGAGCAACACTTAACTCCTCCATCGTGGTCAGTCTCTAGACTGCCAGCTGCAAATGGATCTAGGCAAGACTCAGCAACCTAACAATAACACAGAACTAAAGGAAGCACAAAAGCAACTAATTCCTACATACCATATTTTCTCTTGAATTAGACTGTACCCACTCTACTAAAAACACCATGGTTCTAATACGCTTTCAAACTCAAATATGTAATTTCATCCTTGGCACTGAATTTGACACAAGAACATAAGAGCCAGAGACCACCACCTCTGCTAAAGCACTCAAAATTAAAGCACAATCCTGCCCTAATTGTTAGTATGCTACACATCAGGCTAACCAGCACAATTTGGAGGTGCCTAATTGTTTATCAAGGGTTATGCCAGAGATAGAATTACATTCATGGCATAGCATTATTTGAGTTCCCAAGCAGAAAGAACTCAAGGAAGAAATATGTGAGTATACTGTAGATAACCAAGACATGCAAACATCTATTAAATGAAAACTTCAAAGAAAACCTGGATATAACAGGAATCTCACAAAAAGTCCACAATTTTCATTTTGAATAACGTTGCTGTATTTAACCTCAGGTACCTTTCACAGAAGCTGTCCGTGTGCAGTTGTATAAAATGGCCAGTTCACCAAATGCTGTCCACACAGGTATTGAGGAGAGTAGTTTATTCTGCTGAAAGACTTGCAGACTGCCCTCTGCCAAAAATCATCAGGATAATAGGTATTAAACTGTGCTCAGCTGCACAAAGTGAATGGAAAACAAATCAATATATTTCTAACTTTGCCACTCCCTGGAACACAGAAATGGGAGCAACAATGCAACAAGTGCTTTGAAACACACCTACAAACCAGTGAAAATTTATTTTTTAAAATGTACTGCTAATCTACAGATGTGCTCTGGAAGGGAGGGTCATTCTAAATCCTGGTGAGATAAACCTTTGCTACAACAAACCACTCACTTGTGGTTCAGATACTCTAGTGTGGTGTAAAGAAAAAAGTCTTAAAGTAATGATCAAAGGACAAATTACTCATGGTTTATCTCTTCATAAAGATGTATGAGTATATATATGCAGAATGCAAAGGAGAGAACAGAAAAAAATAAAAGCACATTAAATCTTCATTCAAGAAGTTGTTCTTGAGCCTCGCTAGTAAAAGTCAAAGAAAGTCTGAACTACTTCACAGTTTATGTCCCCAAAAGACCTTCCCTTAAACATGTTATGAAAATTCTGCCCTCTTCTCTCCAAGGCACACATCATCTCCTCAAGAAAGGTACTAATGTGCCAGAAAAAGTTCCAGGTGTACATCTCCTTTCTGATATTTCAGCTGTTTTTATAGGGTTACCATTTTGTCTTGCAAGAATATGACCACACCATCACAAATCCTGCCTCCTCTTTTTTCCTGTAACGTTTCTGTTTTCCTAACACAGTTACCATCATTTTTTTCCAACTAACCCATCCATATGAAGCCAGAAAAAGAGCTTTCCAACATATACCAATTTGCTTCTGCTTAAATATTCCCACCTCAACAGAACATACATACTCCTTATAGTGTGAGCTCTAATTCATACGAGTCTCTGGGACTTCTAGTGGTCCCCAATTGATGAAATACGTAAATTAATCATAATTTTTTTTAAATGGTGAAATGATGAAAGAACTTATTGCTGATAGGAGCAAATTTCAGGTGTTAAACTATAGCTGATCAGCAATCTGAGGCACAGTAGCAGTCAGCACAAATGACTGCAGACTTGTTGGCCTTATTTTAGGAAAGCCTCCTTATCCTAAAAGTTTTTGTTTGCTTTGCTGCTTGCTTTTTTTTTTCCCCAGAAAAAAACAAGCAGGTATTTTTTTTATAAAAGCAACCTCTCAGCTTTGAGAACAATGAATATGGACCTCATCTTTCAATTTTCCATACACATAAAACTGGTATCTTATGAATGTTGAAGAGCAAGTTTATTTCAGGAGAGGCTTCACCACTGAGCAGCTCTCTGTATTTTAAATAATACCTGTTCTTCTTCTGGAGAAGAAAGGGTTGGCTACACCTACAACAGAAAGGAATTGCTGGCCTCTGGGCTTTCAGAAACGAAAAAGGTAATGAAAAAACATTAAATCAAGACTCATGTTTCCAAGGTGCTTTTTATTGTTCTCACTCTGTTTCATAAAAGTCACAGGTAAAACTTACATTGCCCTCCAGGGACAAATTATTTAGGAGCAGAAACACCCTCACTGTGATTTCCTGCAACACCTTCTAAACCCCTTTCCTATTTCTTGCATTTGTGTGTTGTACAAGTAAGCAATACTCACCTTTGAGCACAAAAATGTGATTTCCCGGTTCTCCCTGTCTGATGACATAGCTCCCTTGCTGGAACGTCCTCTCATACATGCATTCCACCATGTCTCGTGTCTGGTGAGGCTCCAGTCTCTTCAGGAACTGGTTTTTATTCAGGGCATCTGTGATAAGCTTCTTCTCACTGGTTGCAAACAAAAACCCACAAAGTTTAAAATGCCCGGCATGGCTGGGGTTTGTTATTCACCAAGCATTCATTCCTCTCAAGAGGATTCCTCTCATTTATAACACACTGCTCTGCCTGCATCGTTTAGACCTTGTGGGATGGTAGCCTGGTTAGTGGGGAAATTGTCTGTGCTGTAAACACCTGGTGGAACAATCTCATTGAACCATCTTGTTCTCACTGCTCCCTGAGACAGTCTCTGCATCATTTCCTGTTGTAGTAAATGCTTATAAATGGGTGACTTGTAAAGACAACTGTCTGTATTTGAGCTGCAGAGCTCAGCGGTTGGATTTTAAGAAGGAGAAAACATGGAAAAATAAACAATGGATGAATCTGTGGATAATGGCTAACCAGCCAAACCAAAGCAGGCCATACCTGCATTCTGGCTATCTACGGGTTCTGGTTGATTGGAGCGTGTTCTGGCTCAAGGGCATCCTATAAAGCAGTGCCTCAAGTCTGCACCAGAAATGAACACAATTAAACAACTTCTGTACTGATGGAGCTTTTATGGTTAGTTTTCTTTTACTGCTGAAGTGAAAGATAAATTCTGCCTTCAAGTCTCCATGCTCCTAATGCTGACAAAGTCAAAATCCTGACAGATTTCTGAGGCATTTAAGGCTTCCTCTTGTTTGTATTCATAAAGCAACGGGAGGCTGTCATCAAAACTAGGTTATGTGGGAAAAATCTCCTGAGGACAATCCAGGAATGAACAAACCTAGGGCATGTAAATACACTTACATTGTTACTAGCCATGTAATGACTGAAAATAAGTAAAGGTGATGAGATGAGGCAGGAAAATAAAACCAAGTAGCTATGGTGAGGACTGTGTTTAGAAACAGGGATCATGACTTACCTTCTGCTGAAAACAACAGGGTTATTTGAATATAAGCTCTAACTTAGTTTTCATCTAAAACCAGCCTTGCTAATTTGATTCATCTTGTCCTGCATCATGTATACAATACTGCAATAAAATACAGTAATTTCATATAACCTGATACGTAAAATGAGCAAAAAAGCTTCCAGAACTATGGAAGAGGAGACTGTGCTTCTAAAACTTTCATTAAAATCATTCATGCTGAGATGCTCCAAACAAAATCATGGCACTCAAACCCCTGCCATACAAATAGCATCAAATTGTGCCCTTTGTTTTACAAGTATTTCTAAAAGGGAGTGGTGACACTCTGGAATCAATGCAAATTCAAGAAGCATGGAGCTTCCCCTCCTTCTGAGAGAGCTCCTTTCACAACTGTGCAGCAGCACTGTAGAGTTACCTTACACAGCAGTAGGGCTGCATTAAATCCTTTCTCTGTAAAGGGGAGGCAGCTACTGATGGCAGAAACTCCAAACACCCCTACAGACACTGTCAGGCTAATGGTTCTGTATTTGCTAATTATAGCAGACAGAATTCTGTAGACAGTGAAGGTCACACTTTGTTCTTATGTGTTGGAAGTGCCTGAACTTGACCTATTACAGTATTTACAGACCAAGTAAGGAAACCACATGTTTGTGCCTTTCATAATTTGGCTGTCTCAGTAGCAAGGTGATGGTGTCTTACACAAGTGCATGTGTATCACTGGTTTAGCTAATTTAGAGGCATAGCAGTGCACAGCAGTACAGCTTTGTGGTGCTTTTCTTGGCATATGTTTGTTCCCAAAATATTTGAAAGATCAAATAATTCTTTGATGACTACAACATCAAAAAATGATGTGCATTATGTTTGGATTGCTTAAGCTGCAATACTTGCTTTGGTTCTGGCTGCTGCACTCTGCTAATCCACTGTCTCTTCTCCTGGCTTTACTCCTCACTGCTGTTATAAGTCTGTCTCTGAAAGCACCGTAGAAAACTATGTGGTGGACTGCAGTACAAGGATTGTGCCAAGGAGAAGACAGGTTACAAACAGAACACTCTTAAAACTATGATTTAAGCTACATGGGTACTTGCGATAAAATATTAATGCAGTTCCCTTACTCTGGAAAATCACTGCTAGCTGAAGTCCTCAGCTCTTTGTGGTGACTCAGGCAGCCTTTTTGATTCATGAGGCACCCTCTAAGGTGCAGGGCTGGACATGATGGATGAGAAAACACGCCTCATAACTCTCAGGTCTACTATGGTACAGACTTAGATATGCCAGGAATAATAAATCTCCCCACAAATCCGAAGGCACTAAAGTCACTGGCTGAAGTCCAGGCAGAGTCTGGCTAGCACCATGTTAAACAGACTCTCAGGTTATGTCTGCACTGCAAGGTAAAAGAGGGTCTAAGTTATGCTTACGAATACCAGACTGATACCTCTGTCTGCAAGGTCAGCTTTGGCCACATAGATTTCTGGGTCTGTCAGAGTCTAGAAAGTGTGATTGGATTCAATGAGGAGCAAGTAAAATTCAACTCCTACACCATGATTGTTAGAAGCAGGAGGGAAGGAGGAAGCTGACAATAAAGATAAATTGCCCCAAAACTGTAAGAATCTCATCTGAAATACAAGGGCTACCCACCACTTTTCATCTGAAGTCTGTGGGACACAGATGATTCTTTCGTTAAAGTTATTCGTAAACTCAACCAGCATCTATCACAGCTGCAAAGCCTACATGAAAAAGATGAATACTTGAATCCTGATTTATCATGAGGAGAGGATATAATTATGATAAAAGTAATAACCTTGAAAACATAGAAGCCCTCTGAAATGAGCTCACCTGGAATCCTTTCGGACTGTTGCTTTTTCAAGGGAAAACATAGTTTGCCTGCTCAAATCACAGAGTCGTGTTGTTGGCTCTGCAGATACACCTTCCTTGGCCCCTCGCCTCCTATCAGCAGAAACTTTAAATGGAGAAGGCTGAAGAGAGTGCTCTCCTTGAGTGCTAACAACATCCTGCAGCTTGTTCAACTGTATACACTTGCTCTGAAGCTCCTTAGTGAGTTCTGCTATGACCTTAGTCTGCATAGCCAGCTGCTCCTGAAGTTCAGCAACATGGTTTTCACTCTCTTGCAACTGCTGATCTTTTCTCTTCAGCTCCTTTTCTAGTTCAAGTACCTTGCTGCAGAGGACATCAGCTTGCCCATTGATCACATTGATGCCTAGGCACGGGTCCATCAGAAACCTGTGGCTGGCAGCACAGCCAATAGCGAGGTTTGCCACATGCCTATTCGGCTGCCTCAGGTGCTTGGGTTTCATTAATCTGTTCCCCATTTTGTCCAGAGACCTAGGTGGGAAAGTAAATTCACAGTTTTATTTCATTCACGAAATTAAAAAAAAATAAAGTCATGGAATGTTGAGCAGTGAGTTTAGTAATTAGCTGGCAGCTGAATTTGCCATATGCAACCGTAGTAAACACAGCTGATTGCTTTCATCCTCTCCAGTCCTGCAAGTCAGCAGAGTAAAGGGCATGGAGAAGAGGTAGGGAGGAGCAAAAGATCTCATGGCTACCACTTCATTTTGGTGAGTTGAAGAGATGTATAAGCTCCTTTCAGCCTAACAAAGACAAACAGCAGGAAGGAGAAAAGCTTGCACTTATCTGGTAAAGCAAGAAATCGTTAGAAGCAAAAAATTAAAAGTTGGGTCACTTCCCCATTGAGGAATAATTATTGTGTACACAGACTAATTTAACCAGTGGGTACATACCTGCCTGGCATAAAGGATATGTGATTAGTAAGTATATAGATTAACACACAGGCAGCTGGCATCATTTCTGCAGCTCACTTACTCATCTAAAACTGGCTCGTATTTGTTAGTAAAACAGCTGCTACTGCTATCAAGGAACAATTATCTTTTTATGGGGAATTACTCCCTTCCATTGACTACTTGTGAAAAGTTACCGGGAAAAAGAAAGGTCTTGTGCTCCTGTCAGAACAGCTATGCCTCAAATAAGCACTTGTTGCAACCAGCAGCCTTCAGCAGATTTGCAGTGACCCACCTTCTTCCTTGGACACAGTCTTTGGCATGTTTGACTGGATCATTTCAGGAGGAGCAAGGAATCATACTGCTGTTGTGGTCAGGCACCAGCAGGCCCAAAGGCGCTGTTTGTCTGCCCCAAGGATGAAGGACAGCTTTTTCAGGCTGAACCCTAAGTGATGTGGATTAAGATAATCTCTTTTACCATTTTATTGGAACTGGATAAGAACATGGCCCTGACAAGGTACGTTGATCAGATGACAAGGTCCAACAATTTGCTTTTACTTGTTAGTATAACCATACTTTTGCACAGTTCTGTTCTGGTTTACAGCCTTCAATGGGTCGGAACTGAAATAGCTGACAAGGTACCTCACATTCCAAATCTAGTTTTATTTAAAATAGTCTTTCTTCCCAGCTCTGTCTTGCTTATTGTGACTTTGAATAATATTTTTCATTTGTGCCAATTTCACAGAAGCATTTCGACAGCTGGTGCTTCCGCCTGTTAACAGGGATGCTTCAGTATGTCAGAAATGAAGGCAAATCTGTACTGCACAGGAGAATTTAAACAAATTGCACATCAGGGTACTGAACCAAATAACTCAGAAGAAGGACCTGTGTGTCACTGCACACGGCTTAACTGAAGATCTTAGCCCAGCATGCAACCATATTTAAAAACAACCCCAAACAATAATTAGCATAAACTAAAAGTTACAATATAGAGAGGAGATTGTGGGACACATATCATCACACTGTAGCATGTAGCACTGTAGCACTGTAGCATCTGCTACTAACTGCAGTGGCAGTCACTGCATTTCAAAGAAAGGATATCCCATACACTTTAAAGTTATATATGGCAGAGTGACTGCCCCAGGGCACAGAAAAACCTACTGTTTGGATTGTATCCAGAAACAGAACAGGTTTACTGTGTGATGTTTGAAGTCCAAAATCTATCAACCTCACTGGAGTGACAATGTTAGCAGCTTCTGTCTTCCCATTGTATATGCACAGTTAATTGTCAATGGACAATGGAACAAGCAGTCGGATCTGACACATCCCTATTTCCACACGGTGCCCTTTTACTGGCTACTTGTGTAGGAAACTCACGTATGTGGCAGGAATCAATAAAAGACTGACAGGTGATTTCCGTAATTCAACACTACAGTAGCCAATTCCAGCAGAAAAGTTAAAGCCTTGCTCCTCCGAGATCTGACCAGCTTTCCCCACGGCTAAGGAGACAAAAGGCACAACAGGGCATTCATTGCGCTGTTTGCAACAGGGCACTTCGCACGCTCCTTCCAGCTCACTGCACAGACGGGGCCAGCGACCGGGCACACCCAAAACCCACCCGGGAGAGACGGAGGTGTCCGCCCCCGCCGCGGGATGCTCGGGGGATGCTCCCGGGATCCAGCGCCAGCCGAACCCGGGTCNGGGGAGCGGCTGCTGCCGCGTCCGGGCTGGGCAGGGACGAGCCAGGCTCCTCGAGGCACCCCACCTGGCAGAGAGGTAAATGCAGGGCCCAGCTCAGGTCGGGTCATGCCGAGAAGTGCTTCTCCTGTTTGCTTTCCGCTGCCCTGCGGATGGGTCTTGGCGCGGCTGTTGGGCACACAGCTGCAAAGATCCCGCAGCCCTTGCTCTCCCAAACTGACCCTCGAACACCACTGCACAGTCCTGCAAGGTGCTTGCCCATGTCCTAGGATATATCTTCACTCAGGCTTGGCCCAGAGTGGAGCATTGCCTATTTTTAACATTGAGTCTTGGTAGAGTACAGGTTTCACAAGGGATGTTCTCTCCTAGCACATATCTTTATGTCGATGCAAAACATCTGCCTCCAAGGGTTGTTTACCCAAAACAGCCTGACAAACCAGGGATGAAAGGATTTTACAACTGGCAAAGAGCTGCATGCATACCTCTCCTATGGATGCTGTCAAGAAGACTAGGTCTAGTGCCAACCTGTAGCCTCTAGGACACTGGCTCTCCAATTTGTCTTCTCTCCTTTTGGGACTGCTTACTTACAAATCTTCCTTTGGTTCCAACAGATCTCAGTGTTCTGCAATCATTGTCCATGTCTGGGATGAAGCAGCTCACATAAATTCTAACAGGACCTGCCCCCAAAAGAAAAAATTATAAATAAATGCTGGTCACATACATTTCATACAGCCTCAACCCAGAAATGTTCTAGTGCTCAGTGAAGCATGTGATGAGAAAATTTGTCCCAGCAACCCCTTACACTCTGCAAGTGAGCTGCTCTGGGATGCAGCAACTGGCTTAAATTCCCTGAGGGAGTTTAGTCAGCACCTCTTCTGCTGCAAAGTCTGTGTGGAATGCAGCCAGGAATCCAGAGACCGCTCCCTATTTGTGGCACACCAGGGCTGTGTGGGGTCTTGCTCTTTGCTGGTAAAGTGAAAAAGGTAAGGGGCACACCCGGGAGTTCACTTCCCAGGAGCCTTTGGAGATCAGCATTCCAGACCTGAAAGGACTGAGGTCAGCTGCAGGGCACTGTCTGGAAGGTCTCATACCTGCGTGGGCAGGTCCAGCTGTGACACCTCTTTAAAAATTCCTTAGATATATGACAGAGCCTTTTTATCCCTTCAGAATTTGTTTCAGGGTAGCAGTATGTTTGGGTAAAATCGGGGATGCTTTGGTAGAGCTAGATTAGAACTTCATTTGATACAAGTTAGCATGAAAATTTGGGAAGCTTGCAATTTATTTTGTTGTTATTGTGAAAGAAAAAGCTGTGCAATCATATCACACAAGGCCTATATCCTATAATAACCACTGTGCTATCTGAAAACTGCAGGGGCAGCAGTAAACCTATGAAGCACAAGGGTGGCCTGTTGAAAATCCTTTCCATTTGTACTGCTGTCTTAGAGAGAAATCGATGAGATATCTATTGCCATGAAGTATTGAGGAGCAGGAGCTTGAAAACAGGGGGATTTGGACTGTACTTTTCTGTTGCTTTCATGTTTTGTAGCAGAATAAAATTGATGGTGTTAAATGTTGCTTTGGTGTGTTTTTTTTGGTGTTTTTTTTTTTTTTTTTTTAGGTAGAAATAGGGATTAGAAAATAATAGTGGTTCGGCTTCTTTCATGCCTTGGGAAATGTTTTTTATTTTAAGAATTTTGCTCTTAATTTTGTGACTAACCTGTTGAATCAGTAATCTAGAAGATGGACTTCAACCTGAAACACAACACAGTCTCACTTGCCCACTGTACTTCCAGAAAGACTGTCCTGTTTGGGGTTGATCCCTTTTTCCCTTCCACCTCAAATAAAAGTTTTTTTATTGTGGGTATGGGGTTGTTCTTGTGGTTTTGGCTCATCTAGTAACATAATTAAAAATCAAACTATTAGAAAAACATGGTTTGAAACCTAAAGCACATCAATTATCTAAGCTCCAGTGCTGGAAAAAGGAAAAAAAAAAAAAAGAGAAAGAGTGTTTTGTTTGTTAAAAATGTATAAATAGCAAAAGGTTTTGGTAGTTGTCATGCTGGGTCTGTGAATTTATCACTCAGCACCCCTGTCTGCACAGAACTGTAAACAAATACCTCAGGTCTGTGAATTGGCCTCTTGCACACTGGGTGAGAGAACCATTTTTCAGACAACACCCTTGGCGAGAGGTGCTGCTGCAGTCCTGGCTTGAGGCTGGGATCACAACAGTGGTTGTTCAGAAGGCAGCAGATAACAAGTGAGATCCTGCTTTTCTTTCTGTCCCCATTTGCCAAAAAAAATCCTCCTCCTCAGCCTTGTGGGAAAAACAGCTTCTCATCCTGCTAAACTGATCACTGGGCAAAGTTCACCATATTTTACTGCCTCTCTTTAAAATTGATTGACAGGTTGAATATTGCTAGGATGTCTTGAGCAGCCTCTTTATGCAGATATGATAACAAAGGTTATGGCACACAAAAGAGGGACTGTATGAGGGAAATGGCATTGCTTCTTAATTCCCAAACAGAAACCACTCTTTAGATTACATGAAAAAATGGATGGTACGAGGATTCCGTTGAGTCCTAGCACACTTGAAAAGATACTAATTTTTTCTAATTCAACTATCCTATATCACATTCCAAAGCATCCCACTATTCTGGTTACTTTTTGCATGCAAACCTTTTCTGGTGCTGACCCAGGTCTCACCTTTACATTGAGGAAGTTCTCCTATGGGACTGCCCATCAAGTCATAAGTTTGAGCAGCCAGGTTAAATAGCCACAGCACTGCTTCCAAGCACTCCCTTTTCCTGACAACTCTTAAAAGAGATCCATCTCAGTTCAATATCACTGGTGGTGGGAAAACAGTCCTGGGCCGTGGAATGAAAACTCACCAGGAGGGCCTGAGGGTCATCCCTGCCTCAAGGGTGTCCAGGCCTGGAAATAAACCCTTACAGCTCCCTTCACACTTTCCCTCCCTGTCACTTTTTCTCTCTTTTCATTTCTTTTTTCAGCTGCTCATCTCAGCGCTGCATTTCAGTTTTCTGTTGGGTGCAGACATCTGGTGGTTGAGCTGGTGATGGCAGCCAAACAAGGGAAGCCAAACAAGGGAGGGTGCAGGGTCTTTTTTTCTTACACTTTGGCCCAGTGATAGAAAAAACAAATTCTGCTATGCAGCAAGGATTTATTTTCAGCTTTGTTCCCCTTCTACCTTGTCTCTCATCTTCTTCCCTCATCAAGTCTCAGGGCCCTGCTGCGCCTGGGTGTTTAGAAGAAAGAGCAGACTGTGCTGAACAGATTGCAAGTCACTCCTGCAATGCAAGGATGCTCAGAGCAGGAGAGGAGGCTCTTTCAGCAGTGCAAGTGACACCTCCCCAGGCAGTATCTGCTACACAGATGCTCCACAGTGCAAAGAATGGCTTCAGTCAGTCCTGCCAGCTGCATCTCACTCCTCCCTGAGACAGCCAGGAGCAGTTGGAAGCAGGAATATTTCCAGACAATGTGTGTGGTCCTTCCTGGACCACCTTCATCTGCCTGCAGTCTCGGGCCTCTGTTCTTCTGGTATACATTTTGTGTCTGCTTTGGCTCTGTAGTGCAAGAAGGGAAAGGAGCTACACATCACTTTTAGTACATGCTGAAGAACTTATGCAAGACATAGATCCTTCAGCTTATGACACATCTGGAAGGGTATCCAAGCTCTCCCACTGAGATGCTGTGCAGTAGGACATGCATGGAGGGTATTTTGTAAATTGAAAGAAATGTGTAGGGTCAGGGACTACTCCATACTCTGTCTGCAAAAGGTGGGATCAACCTTAATTTTACCTTTTCCAGGAAGCACAGCAAAGAGTGAGATCACTTCACCTTAGAGGAGATGAACGAAGTGCTGGAAGTGCCTGGTTCATTCCAGTGTCTTCAACTGCTTGTGCAACACCCTGGCTTGTAGGTGTGACATCAGGTGAATCTCTCAGGAGTCCAAGGCAAATGTAACTTGACACAAAAGACTGGTCTCAAGAATGAGCAGATTCTCCCTTACCTCTGGCTCTGGTCAGTCTCTCTCTCTGTTCAGTGTTTCTTTAAAACTTAATGTATTTCCAAGACAAGCAATTTCCTCAACTTCAGACAACTGTTTTAAGGCCATTTTGCTTTCAAATGTTTGTTGCTGGGAAAGCAGGACCCAGCCTGTTGCCATGAGCTTACCTACATTATATAATTTGTTCTATAACCAAGTGAACTCCAAATTGTAAACTAGGTGACTTGTCTGCTTACAGGAGGTTGTGGAAGCAATGAGATACCAAACTGATAAATGAATGGACTGAGAAAAGCAACAAGAATGTGACTGAAATCAACATGTAAGAGACAGCACTTAGAATTAATATTTTTGCATTTGCACCAGTGACAAGGCTGGGAGAAAGGGAAGAGAGGGAGAATAAATTTATTCAAAAATATTTTAATATGCTCGTTGGGTTAATTCCCCAAGTACCTGAGTATTTGTTTCCAAAAATTAAATATGTGGGTGATGGCAGGCTTGTTGCTTTTTTCTTTACAAAACCCTAGAGTTCTTTTTGAGGTTTGCACCTCTCCCTCTGCAGTTAAGAGGAAAAAAAGGAATTGCAAGAGAAAATTTATGTTGAATCATATACCACACATGGCCAACCCCAAGAGAAACATTCAATGAGTGCATTCTTGACGCAGTAGAATGTAAAATTACAGGGAGAAAACTCTCATAATCCTCTTGATGCTTTTCTTTCTTTCATTCTGCATTTTACTTTGTCCCCATCTCAAAATATCTGAACACTTTTCACTTGGGCATTAAGCAAGATAACATCTGTGCTGAATCTCATTTCTTTTACTCCAAAGAAAACAGCTTTCCAGGTGGTTCAAAACAGGATGCAGTGCCCCACCTGGATTACTGTTTGCTTTTAGCCTTATTTCAATTACAAGGTAGCTATTCCAAGACAAAGGCCGAGGGAAGTGAGGCTGTGTAGGAAATATGCCCCAGTAAACTTCATTATGATGCTTAATTCTCATTGGCTTCACACCACATGTTGGCAGAAGTTGAAAAGTGTGCAGATAAAGCAGTTGCTGGCTTCTGGCTATGGTCACAGTCTAAACACATTTTTTCTTGGGAACCTTCATTCATTTTTCCTCATCCCATCCCATCCCACCCGGATAATGGGATTTGTTTCCTTTCTATCACTAGAGGGCACCCTGCGTCAGACTAAAGTTTCCCATCCCATCCACATCTTGAAAGGCAGAGGCTGAGACCAGGAAAGTTCCTGGACTGAGATGGGCTTACGGGGAGAGGGGCACTGAAGGAGCAGCCATCAGGGAACAGCTGGTTGCACCCACAGTGTCAGTGTCCTCTCCTTGGGTGGGAGGGATAAACACTCAACTCTCCTCTCAACTCAACCTCTGCAATTTTTAAAACTCAATTCCAAAGTAGCAGACTACAGATAAGGGATTTAAACAGAACAGCCACATAACACTTAACTGAAAACGCTCTCTCAGTCATGCTGGAGATATCCGAAGTGCCTTCTCCATCTCTTTACTGAAAACCAGCTAGCTACTGATATACCAACTGATGCTCTTCGCAAGACATTGGGTAACTATGACTTCCCATGGCAGTCAATAAAAAGGAAGGAGTTTTCTTCTTTGAGAAGAAAAGCAGCATCTAAATAATCTAATCAAGTATGCTACTATTATATGAAATGAAATTTGTATAGACAAATATATGGATTTGAATAAATTCCCACTTCACTTCTAAAGGTGAATGTCTGTTTCTTAAGTATAACAAGCACCTGATAGCACATCAACAATAGTTGTACTGTGTCCGGCTGTGTCCTGAAAATCTGTATTGTGAAAGCAACCATCTGGGATGAATCTGAATTTGATTTTGTATGACAAAAGGAAAATTCTATCTGTTAAAAAGCTAGCACTGTGATGCACTGTTCTCATACACTTACCTTTTTCTTGAGACCTTATCTACTAATGACATACTCTGTGAATATTTCTCCAGAATATATTTTCATTGATCTTTTGTGAAAAACAGCTCAACCTGTATTGCAGTTTTAAGTTCTCACTAAACCTGTTCAAACAGAAATTCACAGATCAGGTCTCCTTAATGTTCAACCCTCCAAATTCAGGTTGGATCTTCAAATGAGACCTATTCTCTGTGAGGTGGCTTGAGAGTATGTAATGCTGCAAGCACTTTTTTATGAGGGGCAAACAGTCTCTGAATACTAATTCTGCTGGTTATCAAATTGAGTCACACAGGGATCAAGAGTATCACCTGCTGCTTCCTCTAGGCCTGATCCTGGACCACCAAACAGAAAGAAGCACCAAAAGAGATGCATTTTTGCTCAAACAGAAATTAAGGAGAAACAGTAATGTCCTTCATTGTTGGCATCAGAATAGATTGTTACCTTAGCAACAGCAGTAGGAAGAAACACATGGCATGTAGCCAATACTTGTTTTACCTCATGTTTCACATGCTATTTTTCTAAACTTTTCTTAATAATTGCTCAAATTTTTTGTAAACTTCTGCTGTCATCCTACTAGGTTACTCTTGTTGGCATTGCATGTTACCTTCTCTTAAGCCTGATAGCAGATATAGCCCACCTCTGACTCCCTTTACAAGATAATCACCCTGGTATTTCTGAGTGGAGCTTCTTGGGCAGCAAACCTGAAATTCAACATACCCAAGTCAAACAAACTACTGTAACTTAAACTTTCATTGCTTGCACTTCCTTCTATCCAATCCTGCTGGCTACAATTATGCGATATGCCTCAGGAAAGGGGTGCCAATTCATTTCTTACCAGATTCTCTTTTCTAATACTCCATAGATCCTTTTCTAACTTTTTAAATGGAAAAGTAGAATTCAACTCCTCTGAACCATCTTTCATCATCTGGAGGAGAAAAGGACAAGGGAAAAATCCAACTCCTTCTGAAATAATTTTCTCCCAGCCCTAATTATTTCTGACTTTCTACATATACCTTTCTCCCAAGAAAAACTCGTTTAAAAAGCAGTGAGGCACATGTAAATACTAGTGATTTGTCAGACAATAAGGACTCGTTAATGCCAGGAAAGTGATTTAATCTTTTGACCACTAGGCAAGACTAGGGGGCCTGCAGAAGATGCTGCTGTAACACCAACAGATATTCTATTTGGTTTATTGTTCCTTGGAATACCCTGGCTCCAGATGCTGCTTTCCCCTGCAGCTGGAAGTCCACCTAAGAAGCATTTCCTCTTCTAACATCTGGACTTCACAAGACAGGAGAAAAGCACTACAAGAAAGCAGATAATGCAGCCCCATAGAATCACTGGCACTCAGACTTCTTTGGCTACATAAATAACTGATGAAAACAAGCTGCTTTATTCACATTATCTTTTGCATTTTTCTTCCTGAAAAGTAATCTCCATGAAAGGAGAACACTGTATTTACCTGGCTTACAGTGAGATCTCCTTTTGGGTCACACTGTAGCTAAAACTTTCTAATGAAGGAGAAAGAAAAAATCATATTCCACGAGAGCTTTATGCAGCACAGTGTAATGATGATGAAGTGTCAGTGGGCATCAAATAATGCCCTTGCTGGCACCAAACCCTCACTGAACTTGATCAGTTCTTTGAGTATGAAGTGTCAGCTTAGCACATGCCTTCCCCTTAAGCAGGAAAAATCTGCTACCAAGATTAGACAGAGGAGCTGAGAGAACAAGCAGACATTGGTGCACTATAAAAGGATTATTCTTCTTTTCCAGCAAAAATACTGCAAGAAGCCCACAAAGGAGCCCACTACAAAGGAGCATACTACACACAACTAGTAAGGAAAGCCTCCCAAAATGACAGGGAATCTTCCCTAGAGTAACAGAAATCTTGGAAAATTAATGACCTTTTTTCCTACTAGCCTATTTGCTAGATTAAGTATCAATTTCAGCTCTATCAAGAACATCTGTCTGGGAAGGCTGACAAAATACAACACAAATGCCAAATACTCACGTGTATGTAAAAGTTCCTACTTGTTCTTTTAGACATGAGAGCTGTAAATAGGCTTTTGCACATTTTTGCATTCATCTGACCGTTCTTTTCATGATGACGCCATGAGGATTTTTCCAAATAGGAGACCAGGAAAATAGCTGGATGGTAAGGACAGATATTGTTCTTGTGGGCTTAGCCAGACATCTGCAGGCTCTTTTGAACAAGTTGGTTCACATGGCTCTGTAAGAGGCAGAGTTTTTGTCTCTGCACCACAAGAAGAAAGTGCACCACAAAGAAATAAGTAATGTTTGAGCCATTTGTACAGGAGACATAGTTGTTGCCTCTGTCCCCATTAAGCACTGAGCATCTGTCAGCACTGAGCTGGGATTTTCAGTCCTGCCTGAACACTCAGCTTGTAGAGTTAATGAGTTCTTGTAACTCCTCATTTCTGAGAGTCGGTGATGTTTCCTTTGGGAGCTGCTCGACCGTGGAAGAATCAGTCCTTTTCTCCCATTTGCTATGGACAGGTGGGAATGGCTCTTTCCACACCAGTGGTTCAACAGCCTGACATGGCTTGGGATGATCAAAATTAAAGCCCAGAATGGTTTGGCTGCACCAAATGATGGAGCAGAGGGCACCGAGCACGGCAAGGCTCTAACACCAAACACTGAGTTAAACAATGGCTGAAGGAGCAGCTCTGGCTTGCCAGAGGTTTGGGATTTGCATTCTCCTTTCAAGCACCAGGCATAAGCCTCAACAACGGAGGAAGGACTTAGAGGGGAGGATGGGAAAGACCTCACCTGATGAAAGCTGGGAGGCAAGTCTGTGCACAGCCGAAGCAGTTTTCACCTTTCCAAGAGTTGGCCTCTGCTTTCTCCTTTACCCAAACACAGGGAGTGGGAAAGGAGGAGAGGGAAATCTTCTCTGTCAGGACTTGAGGCCCTGGTGCTGGTCTTTGTGTAATATGTAACTCGGAGACTTCCAGTACCTTGTATCAGTAAGGTTACTACTGTAGTTAAGGACAGTATCCCCATTAACAAAGGCTACCTCAACATGTTACGATGGAATTCAAAATTAAAATATTTGCCTGAAAAAGTACAGACAGAACATAAAAACCACCTTACTGGAAAATTCACGAGATGCAGTGCAACAAATAAATATATTTATTCTTACTTTTTTCCTTTTTTTAAAACAACAGTAGCAGAATAATTGCAAACAGGGTTGGGTTTTTTTGCCAAGTATGTACGTTGCTTATTGATTTTTGCAACCAGGGTGATCTACAGCTACAGCTTGGTTTTGTATTTTTTTTTCAATCAGGTTCCTCTTAGGATAGATAGAGTGACTAAGTATTCAGAGCGACTAAAAACTTATTAGATGTGTAACACAGTGAACTACTTCACAGTCATAAACATAATCCCTAAAGCAAACACACAGGAAGACTGTTTTGTTCATAGCTGGAGCCAAGAAGAAGCCTCTTTTCTTTTTGACATCTTGCTATTTCAGTCAAAGTGGACTGTGTTCTCCACTGCTACCCTTTCCGAAAAAAGCAGTTATAAAAATTACTTAATAAAAACATACTCTCATATTTTAACACAGTTTTTATGCCACTTTCTCAAGACTATTCTAGAAAAGTCAGCTTGTTTGACCTAATATAAGAAGGTCAAGTATGGAAAATCAAGAGTAACAAAACCTCACAGTAAAAATAAGAATGTCTGTAGCATGTAGTGGTTAGTTGTAAAGAAGTGAACAAAAGAAAACGCCTAGAAGTTGTAGAGCTACATAGCTATTATCTTTTTATAGCAGGTGTATTTTCTACCACGGCTTTGATTTTTATTACTTTATATCCTTTAAATAAGTTAAAATAATAATGAGTTTGCCTGCCAGCAGCCAACTCAAAAACACATTGGAAAAAGAAAAAAAACCCAGCCACCATTACAGTGGTAGGGAGAAATTCTCCTCAGCAGCCAATTTTTGTGTCCAGTCCTTTCCCTTTTTAGTAATCCCAAACTTCTGGGATATATTCAGCGTATTAGGAATGAGAGCTCTTCAATGCAGACTTGGGTTTCACTGTAGGGAATGGTGAACATTTCCCCTCCATAACCTCCTGTGAGTCCTTGTAGCAGCTCTGCAGAGTCCTCGTAGCAGCAAGCTGCAGCAAAAGGAAAGAATCCATCCAGGTGTGAGATGATTCATAGGCAGCATCGGAGATCTTCAAAGGATTCTCAATCAATACTTCAGCCTGATTCCCAGCTGAGTGGGCTGTGATTTTATCTCATCTGTCAGATGGAAGAAGCGGCCTGTTTGTTCTTGAATGAACTCCTTTCATCTTCGCTGCCACAATATCGCAACCGACTGCACATCTTTCATCGTTCCGTGCCACTCAGTGCACAGGAAAACAAACCCAGCCGTGCCCCTTGGCAATCCACGTAACACAGCAGCAGCAGACACGGTGTGCTCTAGACTCTGCCCAGAAGCGCTGACCTGAAAGGCAGAGGGAAATGGAAATGGGTAAAGACAACCATTAGAATGATGAAAATCTTCTCAGACAGAGTGACTACGATAAGGAAGCTGTGAAACTGAGATTCGTGTTACTGCAGATTTTCATCTTGTCACCCTGTGTGATGTGGAGTGTCTGTGCCCTGATGTAAGTAACTCTCTTTCTGTCTTCTCCTCAAAATGAGTGGAATCAATCAGATGGAATTGTTACATCCTCCTGCCCTAATGGTTCATGTATCCTGCCACAATTAGTAAAATCAAAGAGCTGATGAAGCTGCTATTTTAATAGCAGTAGAACAGAAGCCAAAAATATGACTTTGCTGAATATTTTTCCCCAGCCTGAACTCTAAATTGTTAACTGGTTTCATTAATGCATTTGCCCCAGAACGATCTTTTATGCAAACCTCAGCTCTTCCTGAAAGGCTGGTGCAGAAAGGGATGCAGTGGCTGTGAAAACATCTGTATGGAATCCAGAGTGCTCTGTATAGTACTCGTGAGGAAGCGGGGATTTCTTGGAGTTTAGAAAGTATTTTCTTCCTTCACTGAGTAACACAAGAAATTAAAATACAAAGTTACTTATTCTAATTCCCATTTCCTAAGGGAAAGAAGGACTGAGAGTGTGTAAGATAAGGACTCATTGTTCTGTTTCTTCCAAGAGTCCCAGATTGGAGGAGGGGATTTACAGCCATGCTGTGCCCCATCTGCTGTAACATGTAACATGCCATTTGGTCTTAACTGCTTGATGCTTGCTCTGTATCCCATTCTATTTATTTATTGATCCGGGTAACCTCTGACACAAACCTCAGTGTCTTCCATCTGTCCTTTTCAATGTGGTTCTCGGGACCTTCACTTTCATAGGAAGCCAAGTAAAGTGCTGCAATCAGAAGCAAATACATTATGTTAGGCCTACTGGCAATTTAAAACTTGCTCTCCCCCCTGCAAAGCAGGCTGAGTTAAATGAAGCAGGCACGTATTATCCATCCCTCAGTTTAGGGCTTCAGAATCCCATTAGGAAGTATAGCATAGCTTATAATTGCACCCAGACAATGCTAACAAACTGTGCATGAGAACAAAGACTGCCCTGAGGGGGGGAAAAACCAACCAGCGGAAACTTAAAAACACGAGGAAAAGAAAGCACTCAAGAGAAAATAAAATGAGCCCAGGGACATGGTGCTTTGTAAGCAGCCAGTGAAGTCCCTGTTTTCTTCCTTAAGCAGCACTCTTTAGTGCAAAGTATCCTGGAAGTCCAATAAATACGTTTCATGTGACATTTAGAGGGATCACATCAATTTAGTTCATTCTATTTCAGAACCAATGTTGATTCTCATAGACTATATGCACATAAAAGAAAAATCTTATCTCCTCTGTCATTTGTAAGAGAGGAGCATTTTTCATTTGCCAGACAGAGATGTCTCAGGACTGTTTCTTTACTATGAGGAAGCCACAAATTAACACAGAAAGAGATTAAGCAGTAGCCAGTGACACCATCCCTGCAGAAGTCCAGAGCTCCTTACCATCATCACTGAAGACTGGGACAGAGAGCAAGTACTGCAGAATCTTCCAATCCCTTTCAAAAGGACACTCCACTTGCTTCCATGTCATAAATTCACTGACTTGTTTGGCCAGCTCCCAAAATTTCTGTCAGAATACAAAGCAGAAGAGGTGCTACATACTGAACAGCATTGCTTACCCTGAACATTTTTTTAAAAAGAGGGAGAGATCCTGCTTTGGAGACCAAGGCTTTGATTGTCCTTGGCTTTTATGATAGAATTGAACATGATCTGACACGACAACTCAGCTTCTAACTTTAGTGTTCCTGTTTCAAGCTATGGTAACTTTCCACTCATCACCTTGCTAAAATTGCTGTTGTGAATACAAAGATAGTAGATTATGAAGTGCACTTGATTTTTTTTTTCAAGGAGCTAGTAACACCCCTTATGCCCAAATTTTAACTTTGATGATGCTCACGCTTTCTGTTTTGCAATTAAATACATAGTGATTTTCACACCAGATGCTTAATACTGACATTTCAAAATCCAGATGTTTCCTGTCAGTTAGCACATCTGAAATGCTCTATTTTCTTGCTGGAAATTTATGCCAAAAATAAACACCCCCCATGTAGCGTGCTGATGCCATTAATTGATAAACTCTTTCAATAAAGTTTAATGTACCTCAAGTGCACACGGATTCCTTGAGCAAAAGGATATTGCAGGTGATTGCACAGCCTAGTTTTGGAACCTTTGGGCTAATCCAGGCTTATGACTACAACTGAAACATACTGCACTTTTGCATGAATGACCCAGGCTTCTTGAAAACTGAAAGTACCAGGAAACAAATCATTGGGTAACTCAGCCTGTGTCAGATAACAAGCATGAAATCAGAGGCAGAAGAACTACTGGAAGACAAGAGAGTCAAAACTCCCTCACTGCTGCTCTATTACATTTTTCTTCAGAGACAATCTGGGACTTACATGCATGAAAATGCTGCCTATGTATCTTGATAAAGGAATTTGCTTTTTATGTGAGGAATTAAAAGATAAGCCCTAAAATACTAATTTAAACATTTTGTCATTAACTGTAACAAACCTGTGAATTGAGATGTTGAGATGAATTTGAGCATTGGGAAGAAGTTCTGACTTTTTTTCCCCCACTAAAAAACCTGGGAATATTGAAGGTTTCTATAAACACTCCATCTTCGATAAATCTCCTTTTTCCTGACTACCTCCCAGCTCCCCTGAGAAGTAACAGATAACACTCAAATTCCAGTCTATGTTTGCTCTCTCAGAATCCAGTGGAAATTGGACTGTGATCTGCTTCAGTGTTCTGTCAAAGGGGCTGACCCTGCATTAAAACCCCACTCAGTGCTCTGCTCACCTCAAAATTGACGTGACCATTTGGAAGGCGATTGGCACAACCCTCATTGAGGAAATAAATGTCTTTGATCAAGAGGCTGAAGAAAGGGATCACGATCTAGGTAGAGAACAGCATTATTATCAGTCTGATCCTGAATCAAGACACAATGGTCCACAGAGAAAAATGAAAGAAAGTCAGGTGATACAAAAGGTAAACAAAATACTGAAGGACTAAGCATTCTACATCTTTACACAAAAACTGGGCATTCATTACATTTTAAAACACAAGTCTCTCCACAAAGTCCTCCATTTTTATGTCATGTCCTTCTTGTTTTCATTTTTTCCTTCTTCCTTGCATATTCCAGAAGATAAATGGTCAGAGGCACCTACTTCTTACATGTAATTCCTGCAGAGTATCTCATAATGTAGCTTTCCCTCTTGACAGGACTTGCTTGGTAAACGAGAGGAGATGCACATTGAAGCACAGCAGGGAATACTGGGGTAGCAGCACAAATGGTTTTCGAGCTACAATTCCCTGAGCTCATGCAAGTCATGAAACCTTGGTACTGACTGGCTTAAAATTAAGCATTTCCTGCCAACTGAACAAAGCATTTTCTTTGGAAAAGAAAGCGTTACTTTCTTAAAGTGGTTCTATTTTAATTTTCATCCTATGGAAGTTTTCACAGCTACACATCCTTGTTACAACTGGGGATAAAACAAATACTACTTATTATTTCCATGGAACACTTCACTGCACCATATTTCAATATCTCTAAGTTCTTTCTTTGAAGTCTTAAAACTGACTTTTCTCTGAAAAGAAGTAAGCCTCTTACATTTAAATTTCTGGTACTTTGAATGGTATGTGAACAGATCCTTAGGACTCAGAAAGACATTCCATGTATAACAATAGTACAGATCAGCAGACTGCACATGGATTTGCTTCATCTGCCTGGTAGTTTATTCCATGAACTCCAAGATCACATTTATTAAACACAGCATGAAGTCCTAATATCATAAGGAGCTGATGAGCAACTGCTTCCAAGTGGAGAGCAGCTAGGAAGCTATTTCATTCCTCTCCACAAGAACTACCACTGAGATTCTGCATCTGAAGGCCATACACAGGAAGAGAATGCCACAGGCATTTGTCTGAATTTGAGGTTTAGAATACCTTTTATGAGTAAGTTGTAAAGTCTTTCAACCTTAAGCCATGAATTATTGAAAGTTTAGCACAAGTAGCAGCTATAAGAACAAATTACTAGCAACCTCATGTCAGTCCTCAGCCTATCTATTTGTGGTAGGGGTTTGTGAGATGTAGGTGTCTGTCAAACAGAAATGAGCTGAGGCAATGTACTTATTTTACTTAAATAATCAAAATGATCACTTAATGTTTGGACTTTCAGTCAGTACCAAACTGATCTGGCAGCTTTTTATAAGCCCATCAGGAGTGGAGCTGCTAAGAATCAGAATTCCAGGATAAAGGTTTACCATGCAACTCAACAAGCACATTTGCCTTTTGCCCACTGCAAAGTCATTTGCCAACACACCTTCTCTCTGCTGCTGTGAGCTGTCTGGGACCTCTGGGTGGCTCCACGCAGAGCAGTTCGGTAATTATAAAAATTGCTGGAGGGGTCCATCTGATGCTGCAAGGCATGAAAAGATGCAAATAATGAGGTACACACAATCCTTTTTCAACTGAGCAACTCTTAAACAGGAAAAGGTCTTCTGAACAGGCCCACAAATACAGCTTTGTAGAGGACTGTGTGGTATTGCTCTGTCTATTTGATCAGAAGAGAAACTTATTTTTAAAAACGCCCATTCAGCACAACAAGGGATCCAATGCACTCTCTTGGATAAATCACAAACTCATATAGTGCTGCACCTGCATGATGTTTGACAAAGGTCAGCTGGACAACATCCATTAAAAGCTAAATTAAATGTCAGTGAAGCCAAACTCACATTTTAGAGCAGTTAAAAGTAAAATGGTATTAACAGCCTCCTGTCCAAGTATTAGCCAAACTTACCTCAAGGATATCAAATTTAGCTGTCTTCACTTTTGCCCAGGTTTTCTTTAATCGAGACACAGGACTCATGTTCATGCCAGCTTGATGTAAGAGAAAGAGATTTTTGGAGTATTTAAAAGAAAAAAATCTTTCAGGTAGCTTGGACTAGCAAGTATTTCTAAAGCAAAGAATCTATTACCAATAACAAGTATTTTTAATGGAGCTACTCAAGAAATCAGAGTATTGTTTTCTTTAAATTCCAAAATAACCCTGGAAACAAAATCTTCATCTCTTGAAGAATCAAAGCTCTAAAAAAATGCTACGACATTATTTCATGTGAATTTGATAAAACATGTATATACAGCAGAAAAGCTCAAGTGAGTGTTCTGAACACCATCTCTTACATAATTCATTGAAAACTACATGTAACTATGAAGTTTTCACATTTCAAATGAAAAAAACATATTCTCAGTGTTTTCCTACCAGATATAAAGAGGTGTGCAATTTTTAAACCACTAGGATGTGATAGAAACGATAAAAGACATCAATTCTCCATATTACAGGGAAAGCTACTATTCCAGTTTAGCCCTGAAGTTGGTTTTAAAAAGTGGTTTTAAAACTCTGAGGAGTTGCAATGAAAACTTTGGTTTATACCAGCTTTATACTACACACATAGCACTACAACAGTGTTGAGCAACCTCATGCTGCTGACCAAGCTAAGCACTAGACTTCTGTGTGAAGCACTCTGCTTCCTTTATCCAGATTTAAGCAGGGATAAAATACTATCTCAGTACACATACTTACAAATAATAGCCATTAAGGAATTGAAGTTGCCAATGTTAAAACATTCCCGTGCCACATCAATGAAATATTCTATCACTCTTGCTCTGTGCTTCTTCTTCACAGGCTGCAAGAAATGCATTTGTAGGGTTATGCTCAGCAGGAAGCAGCACTCAGACACGTCCCCAAAGAAATAACACCCCTGTTAAAAGCCTTTTCCCTATATACCACAGCTTCACACTATCCTTTACATGTAGAGGAAGCCACACTATTGTGTTCAAAAGCATTCAGGATAGCAAAGACAAACCAGATCCTGGGCAGGCAGAGAGCAAGGACAACAGGCAAAGAGCCTCTGCCAAGAAGAAGGATATGAAGAACAGCAGAGGAGAGCAGAGGGTCAGCCAGAGGAGAGAATGTGCCTCAATTCACAAGGGGCTTTCAGAGAAGTGAACAGTAGGCCAGACATGTTCACGTACCAAGAAGGGCTAACCCAGAATAAATCATCACTGTCACACAAACATAGCTGAGGCACCAGTATAATGCTAAAAACACTGAACTTATTTCCTCTTCAGACGTGCTCTGACTGCATCCAAATGTGAACAATTACAGAACCAAGCAAATGAAAAGTCCAAAAGGCACCAAACCTGAAAAAGCTTCACAGTTTTAGATACCTAAACAAAACCTTTCAGCACAAAAAGTCCTTGCTCACCATACAGATTTCTGTTGCAACCAAGTAACTGAGCCTGTTAAACCACTCCACATAGGCTTCAAGATTCCGAGTCTTCTTTCGATCTCCGTAGCAGCTCTACAGACAGAAATAAAATAGCAACTTTTAGCACAATTTTTATCTTTTCTCTGTGAGATCTTCTGGCTTCCTGCCTTGCCATTCCCAAACACTGTCAAGTAACCAGGAATAACTCAAATTACACAAAGTGACAAAAAGCTTAGAGGGAAAGCAGCAGTGGTAGTATTCAAGCATGTGTAACTTCCTTCTCAGCTGTTGGCCCAGTAAAGCACCCAGCAGGCATGAGGAATCCACCCGTGCTTTAAGTCCTACTGGAATGCTTTAAGGACCTAAGACAGACTCATGCAAACAGACAGAGCTAAATATCTGCATAAAGCTCCCTTGAATATGCACACCGTTTCCTTCCTTACTCCTGTCCCTCTGATAAAGTAGATACAACATTAAGCTCTCTGCAAGTGCAGCAGGAAAACAGAGGTCAGGAACATTTTGGTGTTGATGACAAACGGACATACTGCATCCTAACTTTGGGAGATCAGCTCTACCATTTTGATGGGATTATCCCTGTCCTGAGCAGCGCTATGCTGTGCCATCTTGGAATCATTCTTACACCAGATCTCAGGATTGCCTAAAAAGGGGTAGACAACAGTTTCAGTGATCTCTATCTGGAAAAACAATTTCAGAGACCATGTGATTGAACATCAAATTCTAAACTTGTGTCATTCTTTTCTGCTTGTCAGTTTTAAGTTAATTCAAGTTTTAATGGACTGATTTTGTCACAGTTTATTTACAGAGGTTAAGTCATCTTGAAAAATGTAAAAAATTGTCATTTTGAAAACAGCACTCAAAGAGATGACAACTCTATCATGGCTGGTTAAAAACACTGCATATTTGCTCTGCATCTCACTCAGATCTAGAGCCCTCTGAGCTCTTTTTGTTATGTCTGCTCTACCTGCAGATTTCCCCATGTGCCACTTGGCTGCAAAGAGTTCAGTTTACTAAAAAGGAAGAACAGATGTCAAAAATAAATAATGCAGAAGGCAAAGTTAAACTCAGCCTCTTCCAGCCGTAAACTGAATAGATGGCTTGGGGAAAACATTCACAGGAATAAGTTCTCCCTTAGCTTAAGTCAGAAAACCCAAGAAATGTGTTCATTTAAGTCAATCTGTTGGCTGAGTTCTGGAGCTTCAGGAGTTGTACTCCAGAAAGAAAAAAAACGTTAACAAAATATTTAATGAGAGTACTAAAGCTTGTTTTCTACTGGTCAAGATGTATTGCTGGACCTCACTTCCAGCTCATGGTACACCTGATGGTAAAGGATGCATTTCAGAGCTCCTCCAGATCTGCTCCCATTACCTTGTCATTACTCAAAGGATCCTTTTGCACAAACGCCTGGATAAATTCTTCTGGTCCAATATAATTGAGTCTCTCCTAAATAAAGCACAGAAACAGCCAAGTCATATCCCCTGTTAACCTGCACTTCAAAAAGAGGGGAAGGATGAAGTCATCCCTGGGAGTGTAACAACTCACAAGCTCTATGTGTGTCAGCTGCTGAGCTAACACATAGGGATCATTGCAGACTGTGATTATGTCCCTCTGGATGGACTGCGGCTTGGTCTTGAGGAGCGTGAGGCGATCTGTGGATGTGGTGGCATCAATCTTTGCCAGCACTTCCTCGTACTGGGAAACCGCGGCCAGCTTCCGAATCAGGTTCTGGAGCAGCTGCTGCACGTTCTTCCGGTACGTCTGCGTGGACATCAAACAAACAGAAAACACTTCCAAAATGGGAGAAGACAGCATTGAAGTCTGCATGACACCGCCACAGATGGATGCTGATGCCTGTATTTGTTGTCAACTTAACATGAGCTCTATTATGTGAATTTGTAATACTAGCATTTCATCAGACCAAAAGAAATCCAGCTGAGGGTTTAAGCAGTGATTGTCTCACAGGTTCAATACTGACCCAGTTAGCTCAAAGAAAAGATGTGTTCAATCCACTTCCTGAAAAGTAACAACCACCACTGGAGGAAATACAAGAAATGAAAATACTCCATCTTCTCCTGCTCCACAATATGAAATGACCAAATATGTGGCCATTCAGTGATAAACAAAGGGCCTGCTTCTCTCTGCAGCAAATCAAGACCAGCTTCACCAAAGTCAGAGCTCAAACTTGCAGTGAATCTGAAGAAAAGGAGAACATAATAGAACCATCTCTCTTCTATCTCCTTTGCAGGCCTTTTCATGTAGTGATTTCAATTACCAGGAGTGACAGTTTTAAGTAGGAGCAGAACTCAACTCTTAAGTAGACAGATCTGTGTAACTAAGGTGGTTACTCTTCCAGATTCCACATATAATCCTAAAACCATTAAAGCAAAACCTAAGTGGCTTCAAAAGGGGATCACCCAAAAACTATTGTCAGCACACCATAGTATGATCAGTCCAAGGCAGCAGTATTTCCTTTATTCTGATAAATTTGTCCTTTCCTCCAAAGCTTTGTTGTCTTGAAGGAGTGATGTTAGTGTGGTGAGAGGTTTTGGTTGTACTCTTACTGATAGCTCTTAAAAGAACTGTAGTACAATAATTCAGGAAGTGGAATAAGAAGCTATAAGGAGAACTGTAGTGAACAGGAGTAGGAAACTGCTTCTCTTTTATCTTTTAAGGTAATGATTCACAAAAATCCAAGTGATCTGAAGAAAAGCAAGGTCAAGGAAGTTGCCATTTACTGTTCCAAGCAGTCCACAATAAAACAAGTCAATTTACTGCACTGCTGGCTTTCACTTTGTCTTTCTAAAGAAACCTCAAAGTCAAAAAAACCTCAAAGCTACAGCTAGAAAAGATTTATAGTTCTCTGCAGAGTAAGAGTTCTCCCTTTGCTCATTTTCTAGCAGCTTTGTACATCTGCCTTTCCCTTCAATAGACAATTTCACTGTTTAAACTGTCTGTAGTGCCAGAATTTTGTTGCAGACAACCCTTCCCTCTTCTCATCTTATTCTTCCATCCACCAACTCAACTTCCTCCAGGCTAAGCGGTTCCTTTTTTCTGTGCCAGTGAGTATTTTTGAAGTGGATGTGAGCCCTCAATCATAACCACTTCACCTGGAATTGAACTTCAGTTTCCTACCTTGCTATGAAGAGTATCTAAAAACAAAACAACCTGACACCCCTGGAGTGAGGGCACACCTCTTGCCAGTCCAAAGCTCCCTGGAGCTATCTTGCAGCCTTCAGCTTGCACATTAAATTGGGTCTCTTTCTCATTTGTATTTCATACCACATCTCACTCTCTTGTCCCATCTTCTTTCGTCCCTCCCCACCTTGACAACATCAAAATATATTTCAGCTTCCAAGGTCAGTTTTGGTTTGTTCTTTTCCATGCTTGGGTACAGCCTCTCAAGACCCTTCCAGGCCTTTGGCAGCACTCTCAGCTCCTCTCAGCCCAGCTTACCTCCATGCCTGTTAATGTGCTGTTTGCTGCCTCACCCATATCATTACCTAAAAGCTTATATAAGGAGCACAGGTCCCTGAGGAACACTGGAAACACAATGCCATTTAGCAATTGCTATTTGTGTTTATAGTTCTTCCAAGTGCCACTCCAGTGTCTTTTGCAATAGCAGTATTATGCCAGCTACACAGGATTTGCTTACTGAAACCTTGTTAATTCCCTTCCACTAAGTAAATATAACCCTTGGCTTTTGCCTGAGTTTATTTCAGTACTTAAAAGACAAGCACCAGTTAAGCATCAAAATATTTCATAAGACCCACGTGGAACTTCACTTCCATCTGAAAAGTGGTACTTAGAAAAAGGTCAGGTGATTTGCCTGTGTGCTCCATCCACAGGAAGGAATATGAGAGATTTCCTCTGAGTTGATACTTCAAGCTCAAGACAATTTTTCCTGGTCCAGTCCTCTTTTGGAAATTTCTCCCCAAACCTGCTATAGCTTTCCATCGACCTACAGGTCAAAGGCCCAATTCCAATGCACCTTACTCAAGAAATGATCAACATTGATAGGGATTTCTCAGCTATTGTCCTAGCTAGCTTTTTCCAAGTAGAATCACTAAAATGGTAAATACTAACATCCACCAAATTGTGCCTGTCTGCACAAAATGGGATTATGTTATGGGCTTAGAGGTGGAGAGAACTTTGCTCATGCTTTGGAGAAGATCTGCTTATGCTGTGTGGTTTCATCCTAGGCGTAGGTGCCAGACAGAACTTTCTGCCTACCAGCACCTTCATAGTAAGTTTTCTTAAGCACCCAGAGCCACACCATGTTATTAACAGCAATATCAAAGCAGTAATAGGAATGCCTTTTCATCCAATAACTTTGTGTGCAGACAACTTACCTCATCCCCACTGGCTATTCTTTGTGCCAACTCCTTTAAGTTCCTCATCATTCTTTCATCTCGGAAATCATAAGGAAAAGTCTCTGTCCACTCAGTCAACAACTGTAGGATTTTTGGTGCAATTTTCTGGGTCCAGTTCTATTTGGAAACAGTAGTGAGGAATGTTACATGTAACAGCAATGCAGAAAATATCTAGCACAAAGGAAATGGAATTCTGTTCTGTAGGATACTGTGGAGCATAGGGTATGAATGTCAGGTAAATGTTAATCTTAACTTCATTCACCATTGGATTACAGGCTAGAGTCAATGGCCATGGAAGCCAGTGAAGATACTCTCATTGTCTTAGCTGACCTGGAAATTATGCCTCAGGTGGGTGGAAATCACTCCCCTCATTATCACGAGTGTCTCAGTGCAAGGCATTGATTAGTGTTTTCATAACTCATGACTAACCATCAACAAAGAAAATGGTAAATTTCAGTTGTGCTAAGAGCTATGCGTGCACTACACCTTATAGGGAGAAACTTGTGTACAGACAGAGGCTGGTGGGGAGATGTGGTGGTCAGAGACTGCCTTGGGCACAGTGACCACAAAGTGATTTTTGATTCTTGATGAAGTAAGGAGGGGGGTCAACAAAACCTCAGTCTTGGACTTTGACAGGGCAGATTTTGACCTGTCCAGAGATTCTCTTGGTAAAACAAGCAGTGCAGCAGAAGCAGCAGCCCTCATGGAGGACAGGCTGAGCAGTGTGGAAATTCCCCATGGATCTCAGTAAACAAAGGGTCAAATTCTAGTTCCTTGTGTCAGGTTTTCAATTTGTTCAGTCGCACTGAGGACTCCCTTGAACAGGGGCATTTTGGTTTGGGCAGGGGCCTGGGAAGTCCCTGAGTGTGTGGGATCTTACCTTGTCCAGGCCAGGCTCACTGAGCCTCTGCTGCTCACAGCACAGGTGGCAGACTTTGGCCATGAGCTCGTACGGGTGCATGAACAGACGGGAGCTGAGAAGGAAGGTGAAGATGTATGTCCTCTGCAAACAAGAGGAAGACAGAGAAAAGCATAAATGGCCAGGATTTTTTCTCAAAATGCCTTCCTGAAAAATCTGCTCCTCATACTTTACTATCTGCAAAAGAAAACTCTACAAGTGGCTGTGCCAAAAGCAATTACTACAGAGGCAGGCATTTAACTTAACATTTATCATTGCTCCAGAACCAGTATTATAGGTTTGTGCTCGAGCCAAGTTATTCAAGATAAAACCAAAACAAGGCAGGGCAAAGGTGGCTTAGCTCTCCTATTGCACACAGCCCTATTACAAGTTCATTACCTGAAATTACAGAATACAATTTCAACTCATCTTCTCTTGCTCTACAGTAAACCTTCGTCTCCTGGGTCAAAGTGGAGGGAACTACATAGTTTAATTTTACAGAATAAAAATCAGTAACTGATTCTGAGGTTAGAAGAGGCTCCTAATTTTGCTTTGATTTTCCATGTACCATGATTTGAACTCTCTGTGAGATGGATATTCAGAATATCCTTTCCACTTTCCCAGTAGTTAAGTATGTATGGCACCCACTCTACAAAGACTCTAAAATGTTCTGGTGCTAGAAACTTGTCATAAATCACCAGGTTTGACCAACCAGTGTCTAAATTGCTATATATTTGAAGTTACACTAAACGTTAATGGATAAGCACTAGCTTAAGTACAGTCCTGTGCTGCTGTTAATTCTGACCCAAGTTAAAAAGATCCTGTCTTGGAAATGCAAACAGATTTATGACAATAACAGAAGCTAAACATAAGCAGAGTTATGTCTTCAGCAGGAGCATGCTGACAAGTAGAGCAGCAGTTTCATCACCCACCAATTATCCCCAACTGCCCTTTCCTGCCACCTTTTGATAACATTCTTTTTTATCTTCTTTTCTAGGAATTATAGAAAATGTCTCAATGCATGGATGTGCCTAGACAGGTCAAAAATTCTCAGATGACAAACTTCCTGTTGTCACATCCAGCCTCTGCTGATCCTAAATAGTGTGGTATAAGCTCAACATTTTGGTTGCTTATTGCAAGATACACATGGACCTCAGACAAGCAATGGGAAATATGAATTAAAAACCGCTTGGTTTTGCAATAAATACTTTCATTCTGTCACAACGGTGGTCATGGCTTTCTCTTCAGCCTGCCTGGCAGCTTTTTGAGGGTCAATGGTACACACAATCCATCAGGCAATAAGCCAGTCTAGGTGTGTGCTTTATAAATGAGTCACCAGGGTTGCTCACCTTACAACAGGAGTAATAAAGCACTGGACTTCCTAGGTTAGGTGAGTTATTACATGCTGCACTGGGGTAAAGCACATGTTATCACAGCTGGTCAGCCACTTGAACCCCTTCCTTAGCCATGGATGTGACACATTCTGCTCTAGCTGCACATGTTCCCCTTTAGGAGACACATCAGGCCTGGCCATACAGTTAATTGGGTGAGCAACTTACATCAGGATAGTAATCCACATTGGGTACTAAGTGCTGGATCAGAGCTTCCAGAGACCCCGACAGGAGATTGTTGTCGTGGTAATAGAGCCCCCCACAGTTGTCTTCTTTTGTCTGATACAGGTTCCTGTTGTAGCTGCTGCTGTCAAACATGGCTGCAAAGGGAGGTGTCTGTGGCATCTTTCTCTGAGGAGACACACAAAAGAGATAAGGGATAATTCAGAGAAGGTACAAGGTAAGGGGTTTTCTATCTTCAGAGATAATACTGCACTAGAAAGCAAAACTCAGTGTCACACCAGGGGTTACTTGGACACAGTAAAGATTGTACTGCCCTCAAGGCTGTGCAGACTTCTCAGGAAAGAGCCAACACAGGCTTTCACCACTGCCTGTCACAATCACCAGGTGCCTCTTTTGTATCTTGCTGTTTCTTTATTAAGTGACAGGTAAGATGTCCAGGCTAAGAGTTAGAAGGAGGTACAAAAATCCTGACAGGCTTTGGGAACTCAGACTTTCCATAAAGCTTTTGGGGATGTGGCATAATGTTCACTTCGGTCAAATCCTGAAAGTAGCTCCCTAAGAACAGCACTCTGATGGGGAAGAGTGTTCAGGCTGTCCCAGGCTGACACACCCCTAGCCAGTGCAGAAGGAGAGAGACTGAAAAGGTTATGTGAGAGGACAGTCTCCTTTACGCAACGTGACAGCCATGTAACTCCAATCCCAAACCTCCCATTTCCCAACTCCACCCTGGTAAATTGGTGCTTGGTTTTCCCAATAACACTGTGACAGGTGTGATCCAGGCTAAAACCTGATGCTTCAGTGCATCGCCTCCACCTACTCTCTGAGTGGCTGTACAGAAATTTGGAAAAACTTGCCTGGGCATAGTTGCTTACCACTGTTGTCCAAGTTCACCAATGATATAAAAGATCAGACCAGATTAAGACTTTTATTAAACCTTCTCCCCAAATTCTGTGAAAATGTGAAAAAATCCAGCCCTGTGTTTTCCAGCTTTAGGAAGAATAAAGCTACGACTCATCAGTCTGCATCTTAGTGCCTGTGGAATCAAAATGCCTTTCCAAGGAAAAGATCAGTCAGTGCTGCAGGCTGTTTAGTCACTCAGAGCAGTGGGTGGGCAGCAAGGGGGCCATGACCACCCAGGAGTTCTCTTGGTAATGCAGTATCTGAAAAAGCCAAAAGATAAAATCTCTGTGATTGCTTGAGTGTTGAGTTATAAACTCCTTCCTTCTCCCTCCTTCCCTGCTTTCTGGGAGTAGCAGTTCTTGTCAGTTTAAGGAACTAAGGTTTTACAGCCTTGATGGGAAGCTAAGTTTGTGCCCAGTTTTAATCACAAACGTGCTGGTTTTAACTCCACTGCAGCAGTTACTGGGCTGTGGGTGCTGATGGGCATTCAGGGAGAGACAGATAAACTGCAGAAGGGGATGGCACTTTGTTTCCAATCCTCCCCACAACTTCAAGGCAAGGGAGATCAAACGGACAGGACAATATCCACAGGCTGCTGTGCTCATGTGTCAACCGAGCATGTGTGTGTGCCTGAGAAAGGCATTAATGCCTCTGAGCCATCATTGTAAGTGCAGATGCTGTTTCTTTTCTTTCCATTGTATCAAATCCTATTCGGGAAAAGGCTCTTCAAAGCCACAGACCTCAGCAAACACCAGCCTGTGAAGGCACCCCGTTTTGAGAACAACTAGTGATGTGACAGCCTGGAGACAAATAGAGTGCTGCCATCTGTGTGCTCCCCAGCCTACAATAAAGCACTTTTCAGAGTGAGCTCGGTGGAGATGAGAAGCTATTAAGTTATTAGCCAGATTCCTTAGCTTGGACCTGAAGCACCACACAGACTTGCTGCTGCTGCTGGCAGTGTGTGCAGACAATGCAGACATTCAAACCAGCACAAGCCTGAGTGGTTCAGTAAATAAACAGTAAGAGAAAGCAAAAAAAAAAAAAA
>VXBB01009686.1:57971-75090 GCA_013399915.1 Illadopsis cleaveri
AAAAAAAGGTAGAGAAGGACAGTGGAGAGAGCCTCCTGGCCTACCTGACCTGTGCTAATTCCACCTTGAGAGGTGCCAAAAGATATCTGCATCAAAATGGGAAAGACTGAGAAGTCTCCATGTCTGCGAAGTGACATCAGACACTCTGCAGCTGTTCAACCAGCAATTCAAGTCCATTCAGCCCAATAAACTGGGAGAAGAATAAAGTAAATGCACATGCCTCGGCCTAAGAGGGTGAAGTGCAGGACTGAACTTAACAGGGCTCCTGGTAACAAGGGAGTTCAAATTACTGGGCAGGTGAGGTACAGCCCTACCATAGCCATGCTGTGCACTGAAAAAGCATCCTGATTCACAAAGATTCCTGCTGTTTCAGGTTCTTTGCAAGGCTAACCCAGTCTAAGGAACAAAACTTTACTGAGGAGCTGACAGGAACCTTCTGCAGCATTTCCTAGGTTTTCAAACTGTGCATGTAAAGCCACGGACTTGAACCAACTCCAAAATATTCTTCAGCCCACTGACACTGAAAGATGTCCTGTTTGCACCAAAACTCAGAATTTTTTTCAGCTACTGTAGCACAATTTATTCAGTCAAAATGTAAGTGGTAGTGAACAGTGTGTAAACACTGCAACCCACCAAACATTTGTAGCACTGTGGTTCCAAGGTAATATTCCACAGGGACATGAGAAAGGCTAGTCTGCATCTGCAAAACAACTTGACATCAACATCAGCACTTGTACAAAACCAAGGTGAGTAGTTATTTCACCCTAGATCTCATATTAATCAAAACAGCCTAATTCAGGGTGAAACTGGAATCTGCAGGGGATTTAGCCAGACTAGCCAGCAATTAGTTTTGATTTCACGCAATCCTCACAGCACAAATCAGACAGGTTGGAGACACAGTCTCCTAGAGCCTCCTCAGCAGGAAAGAAAAAGTCACCAGGCCCTTAATAGACGCACTGATTTGTAACCATGAAATAAAATTCTCACATCTGTCCCAAGGGGTACATATTGTCTCACTTGTTGGCTACCTATTTTTGGAAGCTGCTTGACAGAGAGGGCTCAGTCCTGCTTCAGTGAGACACCAAGTCGTGGTGATGTACTGTATGGTCAGCGTGGGTTTCACTTGGAAGTGAACAGGACACAGGACACGTTCTCCATGCGATGAAAAGGGATGGTATCAAAGTGTGACAGAGATAAATATAGCCTAGCCATTGGGATGATTCATGCAACACATGTGCTTTTCCAGCATGACTCCTTTATTATCTTGACCTTGAACCCTCTGTTGTATTTTATTTGGGGGTGGAGACACAAAGCGGCATGCTTAATTCTAATTAGAAGCTTCCTTAGCTAAAGCTTCAGCCATACCCTGCCTTCAGAATAACCTGAGTGGAACTGAAATTTGGTTACAGAGCACATACAGGTCCACAAATCCATGGCATTGAGAGCAGAGGTACTTTGGGACCTAAAAATATTGTTGACAAAGCATAGCAGAGCAAGTTCTGACGAGTAGGAATTGGGAAAAAAGTCAAGAAATATTATTCCAGTGAAAAATGTTCTGGGAGTTAAAACCTGGAACTTTTTAACTGGGCTTTGGAAACATTTGGCTAGCAATCACATGGAAACCCATTTATCTCTTCTCTCTTTGTTTCTTTATTTTCCAAGAATGAAAAGAGTGGAGTTTTTTTGTTTTGCTTTGTTGATTTTTTTTTTTTTTAAATTAAAGATCCAACTTGAAGGACAGAGCAATGAAATAATTTCCTGTAATTTCCTGGCTTTACCAGTGATGCTCTCCTGCGACAGAGAGAAGTCAAAAACTCTGCACTGTGGAAAGAGGAATACAACATTTTTTTCTGCATTTAGTAGCATTATGGAGAACATGAGACCTTTGGCATTGTGGTCCATATTCTGGCTGTGAGTAGCCTCTGACAAGAAAGAAGCCTCAAGCTTCCCAGTAACAGCACTGTAAATAGGAAGTCAGTGCCACAGATGATGTGCTCAAACCCCCACCATCTCCTCCAGGAGCCAAGTTTCAGCTTGGCAAAAAACTAAAGGAATCAGATGTAGCTTCCAAGTGCTTTTCCAAACCTTTATGTTCAAAAAACATCTGTTTTCTACTACAAACAGTGGAAGATTGCATTGGTTAGTTTTAATTTATATTGAAGAGCTCAGGCTGCATATCATTCATAAAACAAACCCAACAATATGGACAGCTGGTATCCTTCATAGAAGCACCCACTGAGAAGTTCAGTAGTAGCCACGAAAAGTGCCTTTAAAGCCACCGCCAAACATTTTCAGCTCCTCTGTTAGGTACAGTTTTCTCCCACACTATTTCCCTCAGGCAGAGGAATGGTGTGAGTCCCAAGGCACACCTTCCCTTAAAAGATGCAAACTTCAGAAATGCAACTACATCCCCTCAGAGGTGTTCCCTATACAATCAGAAACCCTTAACCACATTTAGCAGGTGATTACCGTCCACCATTGTTATTAAGGATGCCATCATAAAACTGAGGTATGGCAAAACAAAAGACTGACTTCCTGCAGGAGCCAAATTTCAGAGAGGGCCCTCATTGCCCCTACTCTTTCTTTTGTCAGCAACATGCCTACGGAAACCTTTCCTGTTGTCTTTGACATCTCTGGCGAGACTCAATTCTAACTGGCTCTTAGTTCTTAACCTCATCCTGTACAATTTCCCTGTACAATTTCCCCATATTCCTTCAGACTCACACCTCCTCCCTCGTCTCCCTAGCCTGTCTTTCACGAAAAGCCAACAACCTTCCACCCCAGTGCTCCGGCCACAGGAGCCACCCCACCACGTCTCTGTGATTCCAGTGATATCACACCCATGCAGGCATGTGCATGTCTCTAATTCTTCTTGTTTGTTCCCCATACCGTGTGTGTTTGTGTAGAGGCATCTGAGCCAGGCCCTTCCTTGATAAAGCTGACTCGCTGGCTTGGAGCAGCTGGAATGCTTTCACACTGCTCGGGGCATCCACCCAGGCTGCCCAAAACAAAAGCACACCAGACACAGAGGCCGCCCATCACATTCCATACAGCTCTTCCAGGTGTGTGGGCTTTGCTCACAAAGTTTTTTTGTTTGTTTTGTTTTTGGGGTTTTTTTTCGTTTTTGTTTTGTTTGTTTTTCCCCTCACTGAAAGGTAAAAGGAAATTTTACAGCTCAAGCTACTGAGAAGAAACCTGAAAAACTCCTAGATGGGTGTTTCATGTGTCTTACTTGCAGAAATTAAGATCACAGAACTATCAAACCTTCTTGCTTCCACTCTTAGTGATGAATTTGCTATACAATTCTCAGAGCGTGACTTCAGCACCAACTCTGAGTTATAGTTCCTTCCTAGATTTACTTAAGTGTCTCTTTTAAGAGGCAGAGTACAGAATATTTTTTCATACTCACATAGGACATAAAAAGGGGAGTGATATTGGCTTTTTCCAGACTGAAATCAAGAGGAAGACTAAGAACCTCTCATAAGGAATTCATTCCAGAGGAAGAGGACCAGAACTATCCATGCTGGACAGTGTCATACAGTAGAAAATACATCTTGCACAGTTGCTGGTGGGGCAAGGAAAGACCTGACGCAGATGTAAGAAACCCGACTGAGTCTTAAAGTACATTTTGGTTTTCACTGAAACAGCAGAGGATGAACAATTTTGTAAAGTTTCCCAAAAATCACCCAGGCAACAATAAACTGCAAAGGAAGATGAAAAACACTAGTAAGCAAAGAATAAAAGAGGAACTGAATTTTAAGTAGAGGCATTTTCCTCCTGAATGTGCATTTTTCTTGGGTCTATAAATAGACCCAGCTGATGATTTGGGAAGGTCAGATGCAGTACTGCTATCTGATCACTCACCTATGAGAACTTTGGCACAGTAATTAAGTGAACCCTGAATTAAAGTCCTTGGGTACTGAACAGCGAAGGTGTGATGGGTATGAATACATTTGTGTGTTTACTTGGGAGCATTAGGAACATTGTGGGGCATTTAAGAATGCCTTGAATTTCTCCAAATCTGCAAGCCTAAAAAAAGGGAAGGAAACAACTACGTTCCTCTTTGTTGCTGATGTGCTGTAAATCCATGCCCCCTGCTTAAGCCCCACAACTCAGCTCCCCTTCTATCCTCTCCTTCAGTGGGGCAGGAAGAGAGAGAGTCTAATGATGTTGAAGTGGCTGTGACAGCATTGCTGCAGTGCCGGATAAGCACATGAAGGCAGACTGCATCGCAGCAAAAATCCCAGCTGCAGGAAAATTACTCAGTCCAGGGCGAGGACAGGACATATGTTCCTCCCAAACAAAACACATGGTACAATTTGTCCGTGTTGCTGGACACACAAAAGCAACAGCCTCGAAATGAATGACACTAAAAGGATACCACACCTATAATTTCTTAAAGCACTTGTTTCTTACCATGACCACAATGCTGCTCAGATTTCTGTCTGCAGGTTAAAACCGAAAAGGCCACCACAATTATTTAAAAAGATATGAAGAATGCTCCATTGCTGACTGATTAATCTTTTTGTTAAGTTAATTTTTAAGTTATTTTTAATTTTATGGGTAATTTCTTCATCTGGATGGTGTCCTTTTGGCATTTAAATACAAAATAAGGCTTTCCTCATAAAAGTGTGGGGGGTTTTGTATCTTGTACATATTTTTGCTAATCTCAGTTTCAGAAGAGAAGTTTAAAACATGAATAAACAGGGTAAGTATATAAGTGACAGGATGGATTAGCACAGCAGTAATTAAATGTTAGAAGGCACAAGAGATTCTAGAAAAGTTCAGTCTATAGTGACCCTTCAAAACTTGAGAGATTTACAGAATTAATGAAATGGAAAAAGATGCACAAGCGCCTCAGGCCAGCCAAAGTATGTAATGAAACACCTCCCATCTTAAAATTCAGACAACACATATAGCTACTCTTTTCCACCAATATTTCTGAGCAGACAGCTGGACTGAAAGCAAGAATGCTGCTAAAACCTTCCAGTTCTTTACATTACTGAAGCAGAGTGGGGATTTTAGAAGCAAAGCACTCCCCTTTTTGGACCAGTGAAGCACAGAATGATTTTGTCATTTGCTCTATTTGTTCTTAAATATTACAGCCTTAAAAGATTAAAATCCCACCTCTCTTCTCAGCCAGCTGTAGACTAGTTTGTCAGGGCTGCTATCCACCAGCAAGATGCAGAGCTCCACAGCCTGGAGGAGTTTACCACCCCAGCTCCCACACTGCTGAGCAGCAGCTGGGATGCTGCTCCTCCATCAGCTGACAGGTTGCTTCAGTTCTGAGGTCAGGAGTTTGAAGGCAAACGATCAGCAGTGTTGTTTTATTCCAAAACATCACACTGTAAAATGAATGATTCAGCAGCTGATTCACGGTGGCTGAGATGTCCAGGAATGGGGCGTGGGGTGGGGTGGACAGATGGGGCCTGTGATGCCATCCATGCTGTGCTACCTCCACTAGTGAATCAGAACCCTCACATGAATCCTGTAGCTCTGTATCTACAGAGTTTTGCACTCTGCATCATTTCTGTAGCATGCTTTGTGCCTCCTGCATACTTCAAACTGACAAAACCAAAATTTGATGTCTTCAGCAGAGATGGGAGCTGTTTGCCCTACACTATCACCAGAAGAGTATCATTGTGTTATCAGACTTTCACTAACCTTGGGGAGTGTGATCCATTCTGACAGGGATGTGAACCCTGGGATGTGACACAGATGTAATCCTAACCCCAGGTGATCAAAGCCAAAAGATCCACCTTCTCTATCTGCATGGTCAGCAGATAGATGGTAGCTAAGTGTGGCTCTGGACCATTTCAGAGTGATAACTGCCTTCATCAAACGCTGTTCACACATCCATCCACAGAAAACAGAAGTGGCATTATTTCAGTGCTTAGACCTGGCAGCTGGTAGTTTGGATCTTATCCTGACTCTGCTACAAGCTCCTCATGTGGCTTTAGTCAAGTCACTCAGTTTCTCATTACTGCATTCCTCTGCTTGACAGTACAGAGAGGGATAAGTATGGGGTTATTTCCTTTCATTAAGCACTAAGATCTTTTTTCAAAAGGTGTACAGGAGGTGTATCATGTATACTGCCAGGAGCACAGTACTAACCTTAAGCATGAAGCTCTCTTGATATGCTTCCTTCTTCAACCTCATCAAAGCAAGACACCTTATGAATCCAAAAACTGTTGCTCTTTGCAGACACCCGTGCTTGGCTTTTTGGTGCAACCTACAGTACACTTCAAAAGAAAACACTTTTCCCCTTTGTAATCATAATAGGTGGCCAAGTTATAATTTACAACAGCAAGCTGTAGTAGTGTTAAATAACAGTACTAAATTTCATTTAACTGTTTCTACCTAAAACCTCATTGCCAAATGCCTCTGCCATTTAGATGATGTAGAAAAATTGCTGGTTTTAAGGCAAACAATTCATATGATTTTTTTTTTCCCCAGTGGCTTAGTCCTCATGTTTCCATAAACAGTACAGAATTTTTACTGACACTTCAATATACAGCAGGTTGAAAGCAGTTTACACTTTCTGCAACAGAAACACTTCCATTAACCACCCCACTCCCTCATCACAACAACAACAGAAAAATACATTTTCCAATGTCTAGATAGAAGATAAAAGTGGATGGTTCTACTTTGCAGTTAAGAAAGGAAGTACAACTCTGTATCTGCATCAGTTACACTTGCCTGGCACCCATTTATATCTAGGCTGGGTATCAGCCAGTGGCTTCTACAACAGAGCTGGGTCTGAGCTACAGAGGACCTGTAAAACAGCTGTCCGCAATCAGCTTGCCCGACTCCTTGGGAAATCAAAGGACATTACAGCCAAAATGACTTAAATTTTCCCCAGTCTAGGCAGGGCCATAGCAGAAACCCCCCTCCCCTCACAGGCTGCCTCTGCTGGTTTGTGTCAGCCTTGGAGAGCCAGCAGCAGTTCCCGTGCCCGACTGAGGGTGGACCCCTGGGCTTTGCAATCGATGGTCAAATGCTCCTTGCCCCGGAACAATTACACCCATTAAGTCACCAGCCAGTAGGTATGGTATTGAGCAAATGTACACCACGCTGGGCTGTGAAAAGATCATTACAGACGTGGCCTAATAGCGTCTGAATCCCTGCAGGATGTTTAAGGGAGGATCAGCAGTAGTCCTGATGGACAAGTACTGTCAGTTCAGCACGCTACATTCATGCAGAAAGCACCTGGCCTTGTATCAATGAGAGCAATTATCTCAGAGAATACCCCACTCCCCAGTCTGACTCAAGCTTTTTTTATCCTCTGTCGTACTCCTGGTGAATCCAAGCGTCTCACTGTGCTGGCTGATGCCGACTCACAGATCCCAGGCTCCTCTCTGCAGGTGTGTTACCTGGCATTTCTGGCCCTATTTCCTATTCCTCCAGTGACAAGACGCAAGCTGAATATCTGACCCCATGGGAGGGGCAGGTGACATGAGGAACATTTTATTCTGGGGAGAAGATGCATTTTGATGAATCAAGCCCAAAATAGTCAGAATGCATGGATCTGAGTCATTCAGTGCTATTCTGGAGCCGCCTAGGGAGAGTGAGTTGGATTGTTGTCATGATCCTGCACATTTTCCATTTAAAAATACAGCCATATACTAAATACCACCCATTCAGGTTCCTCCCAGTAGCGATTTAGTTTTTTAATACTACTTCTTACAGCAGCTAGAACAGAGGAGAAATTAGCAACAGCTTTCAGCTGGAGTCTTTGCCTCCTGTTTGTAAATTATGTATTGTCTTGCTGTGGCTGCAAAATGCTCTCTGGGAGCCTTGTTTACAAGCTCATTCTCTATCAAAGTGTTTATTAGATGATGTGGCTTAGTCCCTCATACCCATGCCAAGCAAAGGGTGCTTGTCAGTGCTTGCAGAGTACACCTGTGTGTTTACTAACATTTGGAAAAAATGCCTAAGTATGTGCAATCACAAATTGTGCCTCGTCCTCTGAAATGCAGGCAATCTATCCCAACCAGCCCTAGTACGTATCAGCACACCCTTATAGCGATGTACAGCACAGACTGCCAGTATGATCCACACACAGCTCCTTCTTGTCTGCACCCCAAGAAAACCTCACTTTTCAACTACCCAGTTACAAAAGTAAAGTCCCATGTTGCCAGCTTTCCCAGTTCATATTCCTCCACTGATCATGCTCCAGGGTTGAACTGGGCCTGTCACTTCTGGCACAGTGTGACAGCAGCTCACCCCGCACACCAGGAGCAGGCACTGTGACACTGCACTCTCCAAGCACTGTTCAGGTAACCCACACAACTGGAGCACAGGCAACAACAAACAGTGCCGTCCCCCAAGACCTCAGTAGAAAGAAGCTACAAAGAACGTAAACCAACAGGGATTCAGTGCACCATACAAAAAAAAAAGAGCGCATTTTACTCAGCGCATGGCACAGCTGTGAGCTTAACCCCTGCTAAATCAGTAATTTCTTTCCTCTTTTACAAAGATTTAACAAATCCTACAGTGGCCTGTTTCGGTCCTGCTGTTCAAAGGAGTGATATCCCCACTGCTTATCCAAAAATCAGGACTTGGTCTCAGCTATTAGTTCTCTCCAGTACAGCTCATCAGTTAGCTACTTGTCTTGAGTATATTTAGCATTGATTTTCAGCTGATTAACAGCTTCTCTCCAAGGCATCTCATTTGGAAGCCGTAAGATAAGCCTGAGGAAGCCGTACCTCGAAAAGCTCTTCTCAGCTTTCAAAATAAAGAGGCAGCCTGGAGATCCAGTCCTGCCTGCGCAGCTCCGATTTCCCACAGATGGCACGACGATCTCAGCCCACCAAGGCGGTAATCCCACTGAGAGCAACCCCCTCAACATTCCTCGCTTAGATATAGCTGCCCGAGGTACAGAGCACCTCTTTGTTCCCGGCTCTTTTGATTTTTCAGGCCATTCTTGCCCTTTGAGAGGAGTCAGCCCTCCTCCGCTCCGTTCAGAACTCCTCTAAAAGAGTTCCTCATCCCTCTATGTTATATTTTATATTTAGCTTTACACACAGGCAGACTGGGAGGCACTGCTTGTTAGGGCTGCCTTAGTTTACAGTCTGGACTGAGCACAATGTAGTAGATGTAGCTGACGCACTGGTTTGGGTAATTTAACACTGATTTGGGGTCATTTAACACTGATTTTGGATCATTGAACAGTCCTTACTCTCCTCGTACCCCTGAGCTGCTGCCACCTCACAGCGCAAGGAGCCTGAAGTTTTATCACACTTAAGACTCAGCAGATGCCCAACGAAAGACACACACACACACATCCCGCCCACACACCCATTTACTCAGCCCTACAAACACAATCTGGTAAATCAGTGCTTTTTTATCCTTCTCATCCAAGAAAACCAGCAATCAGTTGAACTGACAGGCTTAAAAAAAAGCAGGGAAAGCTTCTCCAGGGATTACAGCCACGGAAAAAACCCACATCGTGCAGTTGTAGGACCTTGTTCTATTTTACTACGGGGAAGGGGACAAGGAGAAGGACCCAATCACTGCACCGCCACTGCTGGGTTGAAGCCTCTCCCTTCCCCAGTACGCTGCTACCCCCCAAAAAAGCAGCTCTGCCTGTACAGAACTGGGTAGTCAGGAAGGAGATTAAACACCAGGAGGAATGAGACCGTCTTGCCGGGGCTGGCAAAGAAGACAGGGATGGAGGGATGGATGGATAGAGGGATGGACCGACAAGACGCACCGCAGACTCACGGACTGTACCTGGAAGTGGCCGCAGGCGCTCCTGGCCGCAGATACTGCTCTGTGGCTCTCACGCACTCATCATCGACGGCACAGCACAGGACAGACAGCACAGCTCGGCTCCCCACGGGCAGTGCCGGAGGCGGGCGGAGCGCCGGGAAGGAAGCGCCGCTCCCGTCCCGCCCCCGCCCCGCAGCGCTGCAGCGCCGGGGCCGCGGTGGGGGCGGAGCAGTCCGGGCGCCCAAAGAGCGGGGTACGGCCGGGTCATCACGGGGCTGGTGTCACCTGTGCTGCCGCCAGGCACGGCCTCAGCCCCTGTGCCACTAGCCCGGCATCATTCCGCTGGCAGCGATCGGAGGAGAATCATTCCTAGAGACGGGCAGGAACGGGACGCGCACACACGCATTGCCTTCTTTGAGTCTCTCCCAGGTTGTGTTTCCAGCACAGAGGGTTTCTTCAGCCCGATGCTGTTTCTTTTCTCTTCCCAGTCCTTGAGTTCTCATCCAGTTCCCCGTGCAGCTCATGCACGGTAATCTTCAAAAAGGTCTTGCACAGATCCACTACAACACCCACCTTTCGTTTCCTCTGCAACTCAGTTTACTAGCTTGGATCTGGTGCCGCATTGCTCTTGGATGGAGTGACAAACACTTTGCTTCTATGTGCTCTCTCCAGAGCACTCTGAGTTTACTCCACTTTTTGCACGGCACTCTCAGTCAGCACTTTTCCAGGGTGAAAAGTCCAGGTTTACCCTGTCACTCTATAAACAGGGCCCAAATCTCGGACAAGCCTTGGTATCCTCCACCAGCACTTTTGCAGTACTTCTAAGCCTTCTCAGATGAGGGAAATGGTGCTGCATAAGCACAGTTCAAGGTGCAATTGAAACTCAGATTTAAGGAGCAATACTGCAGCTTTCCCTGCTCTCCACCCCCACCTAACATGTAGTGATCTATGCTCAATTTCCTTTTTTTGACCCCTCTGAACATCCAACCAAGGTCTTCCTGTGGAGTGGCAGCAGCCAGGTCAGAACCTGCACTTTACAAGTGAGACTAACTCCATGCACCAGATCTTTCACTAAATGAAGAAAAATTGTCCCTGGCAATTGAAGGCTTGAAAGACAGGTGCCTCTAACTACTCTTTCTACATTCAAGAATGGAAGGAGCTTGAATAAACTTCACACCCTGTGGCCAGGATGATTTTGGAGGCAATCACACAATCCTACCTACCTGTTTTCCCATTTCTTTAAATAGAGGATATAAAAAGAAATACTTGTAAAAACTAGTTTTATAGTAGTTGTGCTGTCAATGTAACTAATAGTAAAAGGAACCCCAACACAAAGGGCCTTTGTGCACACAACTCTCTGTCTGGAATTAGGACTTAAACATGCTCATGGTCTCATGGTCTCACTGTAGATTCTAGAAATGACTTGCAAGTCTTCAGGTTTTGGGATTCATCCAAAAGTCTGCTCTGTCCCTTCAGACAGTGTCACACATAATGTGAAATATAACAGAATAACGTTGCAATACTGTTTCTGAAGGAAGATGACATACTGCCAAGTAATGAGTCCCAGCACTTGCACACATATCCTGGTACTTTTCCCATTTGGGTGAATGTGTTAGAGCATGGTGCTATGTATTTTCTTCGGGCTCTGCTCTGTGCTGGTTCTACCTTCAATTCCTCTCTGTGACAGATTTCTCAATGCAATAGACTACCTGGCTTTCTTGATTCCTGTTTATCCCTACAATTCCCTTCATCACATAACCCTTGTTTCTGTATACGCAAGAAATCTACTGGAAAAGATTTAGACTTCAACAGAGGTTTCTTTTTTTTTTTTTTTGGCCCTTGTCCAATTCAAAGGCAAACATTGTTTTTCCCTCCCCTTGTCTCCTGTGTTCTCAGACAACACCTTTGATTAAAGCAGAAATATTTTTCTGAAGTAGTTGCAAGTCCAGGCACATTTATTCTAGTTTGTTTTGGTGCCGGCTGACAAGAGTGAAGGCAGCCTGTGGGCTCCCTGGCAGGGAGGAATATCCCAGGGAATTGACAGGTGATGCACTTAACAGACTCAGTGGTGCTTCTCAGGCCTCCTTTGCATAGTGCAGGTGGTTATGAATCACTTGGCGAGAGTTGAGAGGAGACCAAAACTTGGAAGGAGGTGAAGAATTACAGTTATGAGTCAACATTGCAAGCACAGAACATGCCTGGTTTGTGCTGCTCAGATGTTTTGCTTGTTTATTGTTCCCATTTTGATATGGTAGTCCTCACAACAGCAATGCAAATTGAAGGGAATTAAGCACAAACAAAGCCCAAAAAACTACATGGGGGATGATTAAACCAATTCTTGCCAAACAAGTTCTCCTAAAATGCAGGCCTAGTCTTCATGGATCTGCTAGCATGAAACTCAGCACCTAGGCTGGGCTTTAACATGAGACCATCTACCGTGGCAGAAATATGGGCTGCAAGCTTGGACTGCAAACCAGGCCTCTGCCTTGTCTGTGTATTTGGGCTGTGGAAAATGTCATCCACAGCCCCATCTTATCTCTATTGTTACTATGAAACATCAGCATGTGAGAACAGAATGTGTTACTTCAAAACAAAATGGATTTTAGGAGAGAAGAGTATTCCTGTGTCATAGACACAGAAAATCCCTGGGCAAACAAACTACAATTCTGGCTAATTGCAACCAAGGTTTTTAGACCCACTCCAGAACAGGCAAGTTTGAGAACAATGCCAATATCAAATGCTGAAGGAATGAGAGCTGTATAATTTCAGTACTTTCATAGAATAAAAATGCATTTTTTCAAGATATTTCTGTTTACTTTTCTGGTGACTAATAAGTAAGTTAATATGCTTCAAATCAGCGTATTCAGACTATCCCATCTCTCTTTCAGACACAAGAGTTAGAAGTTATAAAGAAATGGAGGGTAGGGGGAAAACAAATGTAATGGTATCAGACAACTTGAGGAAATGAAGCTTTAGAAAACTCACCAAGCCTGGACATAGTGAAAACAGAGTTGTTAACTCTATGCAACTTGTGTTGTGGCCTAACTTCTGTTATGTGGTTGAAAATCCATGTACTGCTAAAACAACCTATACCCTCACTATCTCCAGGTTTCTCCTGACCTTGTGTAGGACAGTTTCTGTTATGTGCCCCAGCCTAATACTGATCATTTCCAAGTGATAAATCAAAACCATTTCCCTCAGTTTATCCAGCAACTATTTGCTGGCCAAGCAAGCATAGTAAAACAGTTAAATGACGGTGAATTTTAAACATCAAGAGAGAACGTTCTCTCTTGTTTCAGCAAGTAACTGTCTGGACAGTTCTCCATGAGAGCAATGTAAAACAATGGGCCAAACTAGCTGGTTTATGACTCCTGTAACTCCAAAGGTCAGAAAGAATAATAATTAAGAGAAAACAGCCAGTACCCACCTTCTCCCTGCCCCCCCCGCCTTTTTTTTTTTTANTTCTTTTTTTCATTTTAGAACTTGATGCTGTGCAAATAAATCAAGCCTTTATCCTGTGGTTTGTAGCACTTCCCTGCATAAAGCAGAAAGACATCAGGGTTCATTTTAGCCCTATGTTTATTCAGCTTGATCTTGAACGAGGATCATATTAAAAACAGATTACAAACCATTTAAGAGTTCTTAATGCTTGCCAAAACTAGCCTGTGGTTTTAAATGAGATGCATGGCAAAGTAAATGAAAAGTAGTATTTAAATCACTGTGGAGAAGTGCTGCATAAAATGTGCACAACATATTTGACATTTCAAAAAATACTCAGCAGAACTCCATACACAAAGAATACTCTCGTGCAAGTGGATGGAAGGGAAGGATTTAGAATGTGAAGTCAATTGTCTGAAATTCAAAGACAAGCAGTTGTCTGAAATTCAAAAGTCTGGCAATACTAGCACGTGTTTAAACCTGTGCACAGAACTCCTGCTGAAATCATTGGGACACCTGCAGAATTTGACACATCCACATCTGTTAAATTTCTTGCAGAACCAGATATCAAAGCTCTTGACCACTCTGAATTTTCAAGAAACTGCTTCAAATTCAATTCACAGTGTAAACATGTAGATTAGATGAATCAGTCCAGCAGATCACTTAAACTTTGCCTTGGCTTCAATTTGAAATGAAGTTCGTACTTCAATGATTTGACAGAGGAATTCAGGCAACAGTCTTCAGTGTTTAGAAGCAATAGTGTGGCAGTGCAGCGGTTGTGCGTTGACATTAGAGGTGTAAAAGCACTCATGGCACTTGAATGGTAGGCATACAGTAGTTCCTGTAGCAGATCTGTTGTAATGAGACTGATTTTAGCTGTTTACGACTTTGTCAGAATTTAAGCAATTGGAACTCAAAGTGTTGGTGGCAAGTTCCTGCTCCAGGAAGGACAAAATTCAGAAAATATTATTTATGCTATTCTGAAAAGGTGATGGACAAAAATCTATTGCTATTGCTCATATTACTCTATTGACTACAGCTTTCTTATTTTTTCCTGTTACCAACTGAAGGAAAACCTTCTGTGCAAAGCCTTGGACAGTGTCTTGAAAACTGAAAGAATACACTCCCTCTAATTTGCCTTAAATGTTTTGCCTTTAATGGAAGGGCAGCCCAACTTCAGACAAGCTCTGTGCCTGCCCTATGAGCACGTGAGAATTTGTCAGCATGATTCTCACAGACCTTCTCATGATGGACAAAATCAGTCACAGGCTTTAGGGGCTGAGTTGGACTTGCACTTCAGTGATCCCCTTTAGTGCAATGGGCACCAGAGTTGAGAAGATGCAGAGACTTTTATATTCTCTGTGCCCTCCATGTTAGCACCAAGACAGTGTAAAAAGGAGGGGAAAGCTTGATCCTGGCTCAGTATGGCTTAATCCTAGGTTTTGTCACTAAAAGATGCTGTTTTTTTCATTGCAACCACTTTGCATCATCAATGACCTCTATTTAATTGTCCCAAAGGAATAAACTGCCCAGGATGAAATAATTGTCTCCCTTTTATTTCTATAAAACTTCCCCAAAGTATCATAATTAATGAATCTTTGCAAATTTGAACTATATTCCAGCTTGTCTTACAGACAAAGAAATGAAAGCATTTTCAGAGGCAGATGATGCAGCATGTGAACACCTAACCCTGGGAACAGAATCCTGATCCCCAAGTCCTCTGTGGCTTGGGAGGTCAGAACCTTATGGACTGAGAAGTCTGCCTAAAAGCAGATTATCTAGAAGAAATAACATACTTTGCACAATCACTGTCTTTCTTATGGATAAAACCACTCGTTTAGGACCTCACCTCTTTTTATACATACAATCTACAAATATAGGAGAAATGAGAGTACCAGTAAATATAATCTATCTTCTTTCCTGATGGAGAAGTGTAGATGCTTCCAAATGTGTCAATGTCATCTGCCCAAAGCTTCAGAAGACCTAAACCACTCCTTTAGTAGCATTATCCCAAAGCTGGATGTTGAGATTTTTTTGCTGTTTAAATGCTGATTTACCATGGCTATTGCTGGAGGCTTCTTCCTTACTTCCTCAAGACAAGGAGACATTTACAGTTTCTCCTGCCTCCCCATCCTCTCCTCTTTCAGTCTGACATCCTGTCACATGCTGACAGCAATCACATTGTGAATGGCAAGTCATTTGCTTATTGACAGTCTCCCATTTACTGTGACACCTGCCAGCAGTCTCTGACCCCTGAATAAACATTAAGACATTAACAACCTGACACAGGTTCAAGGGTTTGAATAATAATGTCCTGCAGACTCACCACACACAGGCAGCCAAAAGACCCCCCTTTGCACTAAAGTTGGTCATCCTGGGGGCTGGGAAAGGCTTGCTGGAGGAGCGGCTGCAGCAACAGATTACCTGCATGGATGAGCAGCCACACTTCGCTATTCCAGGCAGCGAGACCTCATCTCTAGCCAGTGAAGCTTTGAACATCTTTGCCTGTGCTGCAGTACTGGGGTCTGGGCTATAAGAAACAGACTCACTGGTTTAGGAAAGTAACAGGAAAGAGCAGAGAGGAGAAAAGGACGTCTGCAGAAAAAAACCCTCAGAAAAACCCAGAACCAGCAACACTATCCCCTATCCCTCAAAAACCAAACTTCAAATTAAAACAAATAAGCCACCTCTTCCCACAGCCAAAACCAACCCTTTCTCTGAATTTTAGAATGTTCATAAACCATCCCTGAACTGCTCCAGCACTGAAGGGCCCTGAACTGCTTTTGGAGTTCAGAGTCTTGTGCTGCAAGTGTCATGAGGAGTAAACAATGTCCATTTCAATGGATTATCAAACAGAGAAAGTGATCCCACTATGTTTGTTTTGAGTTTTTACTAGCACTGGATTTGTTTCTCTTGTGTGTCTGCCTGGCATGCAGCCACGTCTGGGACTCTACTATAAAGAATGGTCTATTACCTTGAAAGACATTCTCTTCTGTCACTTCCAGCCATCCCAACCATGGCACAGTAAGTCATGGAGGAAATGAATTCTTTCAACTTGCGACAGCCACGGCTCTTAGGAGCTGTAATTGCAAACCTCAAAGCCCTGGTTAGAAGTAAGAAGCTTCTGTACCAAATGACTTGCAGGAAACCTGGTCTGCCTCCCAGATGTTTAATAAACTTAGCAGTGCCCTCTCAAAATCTTTGGCTAGAGTTCAATCATCTCTACCCACAACCAGTGCACAAAGGATTCAAAGACTTTGTAAACCACAGCTTTTGTTTTGAAGTATGGATAGAGTATGCTCACACATTTCTCTGGGCATGCTGTTTGGTCAGGGAAGCTGGGATGTTTTCCACCCTTATGTGCGACAAAATAGACTCTTACGCTTCAACAAAAAAAGATGTTGAAGAAAAACATAGAAAATTAAGACTTTATTACATTTAAGGTGTTAGTTCAGTTGCTGGTCAGTGCAGAAAAAGGAAGATTTATTCCTAATGAAAACAATTTGACAGTCTAAGTGAAAGGAATTTGGTGGGTAACCTCTGTAAAGTGAAGGGAATGGATTAATATTTTCCAAACTCTCACCACAGCATCTAGCAGCTGTGTGGGGAATGGCTTTTGTATTCTGTAAGTATTTGTAAGATGCTGAAAATCCCTCCCAAATCAGAACATAAGTTTGAAATCACCCAAAAAACCTCATGTTCATGAGCCAACAATCCTGAACATATTTTAGACTGAAATTGTTATTTATATAGTTTTTAAATGTGTAAATTTCAAGTTAGAAATTTAGTATTATTTAATATCTTACTTAAACGTGAAAAAAAAAAGGTTGGCTTGGAAAAAAAATCCCCACTTTTTAATATTTAGAAATAACTAAGTAGAAGAAAAGAAGCTCAAATCTTTTTCAAATCTCTCCCCAAAAGAAGGTTATCAGCTTGTTTTCGCAAGAGCTACCTTTTTTTTTTTTTT
>VXBB01009686.1:75119-140758 GCA_013399915.1 Illadopsis cleaveri
TGTTTTTTTTTTGGCAAGGCTTTCTTTTTTTTTTTTTTTTTTTTTTTTTTTTTTTTTTTTTTTTTTAATAGCAGTGTTTGGTTTTGCAAATTTGTCTGGTCAAGAGGGGAAAAATCTGTCAGTGGAAAATTTCCTACTCTTTCCACTTAATTGAAAGGTTGCCTGCTGTGTCCCCAGCTGTCCCCTTCCAGCTTCCAGTGAAGAGGGGGATTACGAAGCTCTGAAGAATAAAACCTTCCCGGAGCTGCCCCCTGCCCCCAACAGAGCAGCTACTACTCCCAAAGCAAGAAAAATAGCTGGCACTCAGCCTCTCACCCCCTTTCTTTAGCATGGTGTGTATCTCCCAGAAAGCTGGGAGCTGCAGTTCCTGAGCTCATAGACTGAAGGGTTACTGTCCAGCCGGCAGGACGTCCAAGGCAGAAAACAAAGCTAAGCAAAATTGAACCTTCTCCAGCTACAGGCAGAAGCACTGGCTATGTATCTGTCTGGGTAGATGTCTCTTTCTGCACAAATCTGCTCAGACTGTCCTTTTCTGAAAAAAAAAAAACCCAACAGTGGTGGGGGAGAAGATAGAAACTGTTATTATTGATGCTTTTTCTGCTGTTATTCTCAGTAAATGCACAGACTTGCATTGAGTCAATACTTTTGATGGGCAGCAACAGTCTGGAAGGAAACAAGAGAGGCTTAGCAGTTTCACTGACATTTGACTCTTCAGTTCTTTATTCTATTAAGCAAGTAACAGTAATTTGAAAACTGTTCACATGCTACTTCATGTAAGAGAAATGGCTTCAAAACAGCCATTCTTGAAACTGAATAAATAGTGACTGCTTCAGTTCTTGTCTAAATATGCTTTAGGATGCTTTTACACCTGTTACAGGCTGCAGCTCTCTGCTGTCTGTTCACTACTTTTCTCTGGCAGTTTGCTTTTCCCCTTCTTCCAGCGTAATAGGAAGGAAAGGCACTCTGCCAGAAACCAAGATTCAGATTCTGCAAACTGTTCTGCACACACTCAACACTAATATGAGCTGACCCAAGAGAGAGTCTCACTAAACATTTACGCAGTCCTTCAAATGGAGCCCATCAATACAGGTATGTAGGATACAGGCTGAAAAGAAAGACGTTTATACTAAAAACTGCCATTTCCTCCTCAGATTTACAGTAGTGCTTAAATATTATTGCTTTGTTGTCACATCTACTTAGCAGAACTGTGCTACTTAATGAGAGCATAACCTCAGCCAAGTAAGATGTTTCTCATCACCTCTGACTTCATTGTTGGGATGAACATCACTGCACAACAGAAAAATTCATCAGAAGACTAATTTTAAAACAAGAGAGGCTCTGAAATTAATTATTATTATTTTTTAAAATCAACTCCTACCTCTTTCTTGTACTTAAAGAATAATACAGCCCTGGTGTCAGAATTCAAAAACACAACAAAGTCAAATGCAGAAAGCGTTTATGAAAGCATTTGAAAACAAGCCTCCAGAAATCAGCAGTGCCACATTTTCCAGTTTGCTGGAGTTCTGGGATAACACTATATTCATATTTCGTAATGCAACAAAAGCTAGAACTGTCCCTCCATTTTTCAGTAATTCAATTCAATTTCCCAGCCCCAAGGGTTTTAACAGAAAGCTTGTAGCTTGAAAACTTTTGCTTCCTTGCATTGAAGGAAATTTTATTAAGCAAAAAAAAATCTAACATTTCCTTCATTTGGTTTTACCTAAGTTTCATGGTTATTGGAAGAAGCCTGTATATATGACCAAAATATATATTTAAGGCCCAAAATGCATGTAAAAATAACCTTATTTTTACATCAAGGTATTCCGGCTCATTTGTCAATTGTTTGTGAGAATTTGGAGGCAGAGATTCTAGGTGTTATCCACTTCACCCTCCTCACAACCTATACAGTAGGCCTTGTTCTAGGCATAGGAAAGTGCAGTTGGCAAAACACATCTGCTCTGGTTTTTTTTGGATGGTGTAGGAAAAAAGATTTTTATATTTTTTAAAGCAGTTTCTATTTCATATTTTAAAGAAAATGACATATTTTGACAAAACAATTTCCGTTTGATTCCAGCTAGAGAAGTTTAATACAACATTAATTTTTTTACCCATTAGTCAAATAACCAATTATATATCAGCATAACTCTCTGTTTATGAAGAATAAACATTGCTTATTGCATTGATCTAGAGCCTGGTCTATACCTTCTCTTTTCCAGCACAGGGGAGAAATAAGAAGTTAAGAAATATGTACAGATTGCTGAGGACAATCTCTGTAAGGGAGCATTTATTTCCTCCTTCAAAATTACTTCAAATTCTTTGAGGACAGGATTAATTTAAGAGTAGGCTTAGATGCAATTCATAATGCTAAATGAGCATGTGGCATTCTAAGTTATGACGCAGAAGTTTCTCCCTCTCTTGGCAAACACAAGTGTTTGATGTGAACAAAGCCAAAAGGGTTTTGTTGTTTGCTGAACACTTGACTCTGGCTCCCATTTCCAAGGTTTCCTTCCCTTGGGACATGTGGGCCTTCAGTTACTACTCACTCACATAGATCAGAGGTTATCCTTAAAAGTGTTCTGACTAAGGGAGCACGAATCTCTAAGGAGGTTTCCACTGTTAAGAAATGCCCTCAAATATTATGCTTCCATAAAGAGAAGGAGGGAGGGCATTTGGATAAACAGGGGGGACTGGCTGAAAGAGAAGTCCCAACCACAGAAGTAACAACCAAACTCCAGGATGCAGAAAATAATTAAGGAGGACTGTAGTTCCTAAGAGGAAATCAGAGATCACTATGTACAATTTTCACTAAACTGTTTTATTGCAGTTTAAGCTCTGTATAGCTGTGCTGTAATCAAACAGGAGGAGCACCAGCAAGGAACAGTGTGAAATCCATGTGCATGAAAAGCTGCTAGAACTCTTTGGGTCATCCACATGGAAAAAGACCAAGCCTGTACTAAGCAGCTTCAAAAGCACAGGCAGGTAGATGATAACATGCTGTTTTCCAACTGTATATAACAGATTAGTAGATTTCTGTTTTTTTCACAAACTTTGTCCACTCTGCAGAAGATATCAAAACAGAACTGCAAAAAACCACAACCACATGGTGTACGTCTGTCAGGAAACATGGTCAAAGGAAAGGATGTTTCAGGAAACCTTGGAGACAGTGTTGCCAACGCATCCTGGTGAACCAGAGAAGGGCGGGAAGTCCTCTCCCTGATCACGGTGCTTTCTATAGCTCTGTGTGCATCATTTCCCTTCCATGCCCATTTCCCTTTTTCAATTTCCCCTAGAAACAAGCAAAACCAGCTTATTTCTATGCAGCTGGACAATCTACAATGCCAAAGTAAGGGGCATCATCATGCACACAGAGTTGGGCGTGCTTTCAAATATAAAACCAGAAATCAAAAACACCTCCTGAGCCGGTTTTTAACAGTCAGCTGAACATTCATGAGCATCCTTTACAAATGCAGCCACCACACTTCACTGCATCAAATGAGCTGCAAAGCACCAGTAGGACACAAGCTCTTGAAATAAAAACAATGCTGGCAAAGCGGTGTGGTGGTTATATCATCAGTGAATAATCATCATGGTAGTTTTAAATAAGAAGCTGAAGAAGGACCTTACTCTGGATTCTGGCATTCTTCAATGCTGTGGAGTTTGAGGTGAAAAATCACAGAATTCCTATTTCAATGAACATAATGGAGAAGAATGATTGTAATAAAACAAACCTACTGGCTTGATTTCTATGGCATTTCTTTTCAGAAGTGTTTACCAACAGGTCTCTCCTGCACTCTACAGAATAGATTCTGTTTTCATCTACCTGCACATGTCCTCTGCTACAGCACTGAGTTTTCCCGTCCTCAGTCTTGACATCTTGCAGATGATGCATATAAAGGGAAACAGATCTTGTTTTTCTAGTATTACTGAATGACATAATATGGGCTAATTTGAACTGAGATATCAGTCACTGAAGGGTGAACTCTTGTCTCATTTAAAAGAAGTCACAGGTGTGAAGAATTCCAATATCTTATAAGCTAGAACCTGTAGTAAGATGTAAAGAGGTTCAACTGGTGTTAAAACTGATATAACAACTGGGTCCTGGGGGGGTGAAAGAGTATTCTCTCCTCATCTCCCTTCCATAGTTCTATATACTACCATTGACCTGAGTGGAAGAGAAACTGCAAACTTGAAAACATTGTCAAGTAGAAGAGTTTTTTGTTGTAGGAGCTCATAACTTTCAGCCAGTGCTGCAACAAATCACCCATCTGCAGTGCTGATGATATAAAAATGAGTTCAGAGAGCCAACATGTCGGCTAAAGGCATTATTTAATGTGGTTACCAGAAATCCCGTCATAAAAATTCATGACTCCAGCAGCTGGTCCTAGTTGCCATGAGACTTCTTGTGTGTTCTTCCTTGGAAGGCAGAGAAACCAAAACCATTCTCCACATCTCAGTAAAGATCTGTGCCTGATTTTAACTAAATTGAGCAAGGAAAGGCTCCCATCACCACCCATTACAGAGATGGCTTTTCCATCACTTTACAGCTCAGGAGCATCTTTCCAGTCTGCCCAGCTTTTCATCGGATCAGGCAGCAATGAGCTTTGAACATGATGATTAGACCCAGCCGAAATAACCCAGAAAAGTTTAGAGGTTTTGCTGTATTCACCCAAAGGAGCACTGCTACTCGTATTCATGTCTTAACAAAGCACAAATCTTCACCAGGAAATTCAAAAATTATGCCCTGTAATGGCATGCAAATAGTTCCCTTCTAGTTAAGGCCTTACAAACATTTCTTTTAGTAGCCCTCTGAAGCTGCCAAACTGATCTGTTTTAAAGGAGAGATATTCCGGCTTGTGTGAAGCAGAGGGACATAATTTCCCAAATTGTCCTACTCAGACAATGAGAAATAGGGGTAAAAGTTTATTTAGTTTAATCCAGCACATTGATCAGACCACCACTTCTCCAAACACTCTTTAGAGATTACAACTCACTGTTAACAGTCAGAAACTAGTAATCCATGGGCGAATGAAACTTATGGCTTCCACATGCTTCTGGCTTGTGTCCATATGAAAGTTTACCACACTGCCTGGGATAACAGAATTCTCTGCATACGCTTCCCTGACCCTCCTTCCTTCACCACTGTGTGTTAGTACTGCAGAGCTCTGGAATAGCTATTGCTCAGCTACTGTTTCAGAAACAGGAGAAACCTCATTATTCTGCAGAAAATACACAGAGCTATAATGTGATGGAGTTCCTATGGAGTTATTAATTGAAATACAATAGCTCATTCAAAATCAACTTTTAAAAAAAATTGCTTTTTAAAAATTACCTGCCAGCTCAGATTTTTCAAAGGTTTCTTTAACTGTCTTACCCATGAGCACTTTCATTTGCAGTATTTTTTCTTGGGGAAAATGATATTAAGGGCAATGAAATTTCAAGTTATATAGATATATCTGAGTTCAAAATCGTGAGCACTGGAAGAAATTACGCTATTCTAATTGCTCAAGAATAACAGAAGTAACTTTAAAAACTGCAGTCTTTTCCTTTGTGGTACTTTTCCATAGCTCTAAAAGGAGCTAACTGGTTTACTGTAGTAGATGCAATGAGGCAAAGATGTGCAGGGGCTTGTAAAACAAAGTATTCTTTAGCATGTATATTTTATTAATATAACTCAATATGGTGAAATCTGGCCACTGATCCACCAAGTATCAACAAAGTGAGTTAGGTAACATTTTCTGAGAAAGCTCCACAGGAAGAATGTCAGCCCTTTCCTGCCTCATGCCTTGCAAGGCTGTTACTGCTTTTGCAAAGCAGGCAAATAAACCATTCCTTAAGCACAAAAAATCAGGGATGAGTGTTCTGAAGCTTCCTCAAAAAGTTAGATCACCTTATAAAACTATAAGGTACTCTGTCTGCCACATGACACCGAGTCCTTCACATACAACTGTACCCAATGTGCAAGGAGAGAGCTCTGGAATTCCTGCCTACAGTTGAAGCATGGAACAGAAAAGCTGATTATTCTGCTTCTAACAGGATCATGTTCTCCAGCCATTTCCTAAGACAGTGTTGCCCTGTAAAAGTAACCAGGGGGAAAAAAACAAGAAGCAACCCCATAGAAGTAGCTGAATCCTGACTAGAAGTGAGGCCACATTCTGTTATCAGTTATCTTTCCCCAGCTAAAGTGGCCTTTAGTCTACAGAACACACTGGGGGAGGCCTCTGGCTAAGGGATTATATGAAGGCTTCAGAGCACTTAGAGGGAGCTCCTAGAGAGATGGAGCTGAATTCCTGCTTTGGGGGCATGAGGATCTGTGTGAAAGACGTGCTGGATCTCCCTAATGCTCTATCTGCCCACATTTAAGCAGATTTCTTTCTATTGCTCTTTGTTGGGACATGTGGATCCAATAAGTGTCCTCTTCCCTTCTGGATAGCACATACTTGCTTTGCTTGAGTTTTACCACCCCACAACACTCTTCCTTTGAAAGCCTGCCTCCCTCTCTGTCACTCACTTCCTTCAGTTTAACAGCTCCCAGATTTCACAGAATCACAGAATCATTACATTAGGTTGGAAGAGACCTCCAAGATCATCAAGTCTGGCCCAACCCTAACCTCAACTAAACCATGGCACCAAGTGCCACATCCAGTCTTTTCTTAAACACATCCAGAGATGGTGAATCCACCACCTCCCCAAGCAGACCATTCCAATACTTTATTACCCTTTCTGTAAAAAACTTTTTCCTGATCTACGTTCTGGGCACAAAGGTTACTCCTGCAGCCTTGGTCTGGACTGAACAGCACCTCTCTTTGCCACAGCCATGCTGCAACTTTGATTAGCTTTTGAGGATGTGAGAGAGGGCGAGGCTTAATAGCTCTAAGTCAATTAATACTTTCTAGACTCTACACTTGACCTTAGTACTGCAGCTAAGGCTGGTTTGTTCTGTAGTGCCAAAGGGCTAATCTGGACAAGCAGGAAAAGGAACAACATTTGGGAGAAGAACCTGCTTTTGTAGTCATGGCCAGAGCTGTGAGCTCAGAGGGGTTGTGTTTTGCTCAGACTTCTCACCTTCTAGCCCTGCTTAGGGTGGACATGGCCAGCTACTTTCTTAGTCACAGTGCACATATATCAGCACTCAGATGAACTGTACTTTCCCCTGAGGTCCTGACTCAGTTTCTTTTCAGTCTTCCATCGGGGATTGCCTCCCAATAACCCCTGTAAGTCCCATGCCAGCTGCCTTCACCACAAGGAACTGCTGCTGCTGTGCACAGCAGAAAGAGGAAGCAGTGATTAACTACACTAATAACAAAATGCATTTACTCCATAGAAAGCAATGGAAAAATTTACTAGACAGAAGAAAGGCAACTTTCAACATTTTACTGAGCAAAGAGTCTCCCCCATCCCAACAACCTCATTTCCCCATGTGAACTTAAAGCTGCATCTGCCAACATATGGGCTGAGTGCAGATTGTCATGTGTAGGCTTAAGGTGTTTTATCAAGTTCTCCAGCTAGGAACAGGTGCATCTTTCTAATGCCCTTTCAAGTACCATATGGACTTCAGAGAAAATCCAGCAGGCTTTGCAGATCTCATTCTCCTAGCTCTGTCTGGTCAGACACTGTAGGGAGACCCATCTGTGCCAGCTCTCAAGTTCCCTTTGTTCTGTGCAGCCACTCCCGTGGTGACAGTAACTACCACAGTGCAGATTAGAGCTCTGATGTTGACGTTGATGCAGGCTCATCTATGCCTGAGACTCCTACTACATAAAGAGTAAATTCAGGAGTTAACTGCTTTGCATACACCCAAAACTTTCCAGTGCTCTTAGGGACTGAAGTACAACAGCAAGTTCCCACACCCTTAACTCCTCACCTAGTTTTTCAGAGTTCGATTCTGACAGCTAATTGGATTTAGCAAAAGCATGCATAAGCGTCTAAATCTGGTGTGAACTGATGTCACTTGGATTATGTATTCTTGCCTTCCAAAGAATTTCAGACTGGGAGAGAGCAACCTGATGAATGAAACTCTGGCGTGCAGGCTATCTGGTCCTGGTAGATCCATCTAGCTTGCAGCCATGCAAATACAGAGATAAAATTAAGAATACAAAGCCTATACTTTAGTTCTCATTCCTGCTATACACCTGCTTGTGGTTCCCAGACTCTCCTTCCTAGCACATCTGCTGGGCAGGTAAACTTTTTCGTCTGTATGTTATTCCAAAGGCAGGTACCTCTTTTCCTGCCTTTGGAAGGAAAAGAGATGTGAGGCTTGTTTTTCTTGCCTCCAAGCAGAGACCACTAAATTGATTGCAAATAATGCAAAATTTATCAGAAAATTAAACTTAAACTGAGAGGGCTAAATTCCCAAGTTGTATAACTTTAAAAAAATTACATCCTACATCCTTAACCACAGGCATATTTTTGTCTTTTTCTCGTGCCTTACACGCTGACATTCTTTCCATTACCACTGTCATCAGAGAACTTCTCTATGTATTCAGCCCCTTGCTGTCCATATTTTCCTTCTTGAGTAGATCCAGGTCAGTCCAGGGATCAGAAAGTTCATCAGAGTGAGTTCACTCCAATAATTTGAGGGGTCAAAGTCCTGTCTCTCGTCTGCTGTACCTTGAACAACCACATAAAAGACAGGACTGAAAGAACTTTAACTCTGGCTCATATCACTGGTTACAGCTTGGAATGAAAATATCTTACTCATGAGTGGAAAGGAACTGCAAGTCAAGAAGAACCTCCCAAGAATAGAACTGCTGGTAGATAGAGTCACTGTGGGCCTGTGTTCACATGTCACAGGTGGCAGGAGAAGTCCCCCCTTGCCTTCCTCCATGCCTCTGTACAACATGAATGAGGCTGTGGATGTGGAATGCCACTCAGTGGATGATGTCGATGATGGTCCAGCTACATCACAGGTGTTATGAAGCCTGCTTTCTGTATCAAGATCACCTCCACAAGAAAGGAAAAGTGGGTTATAGTCGTAGGTGACTCCCCTCTGAGGGGAACAGAGGGTCCTACATGCCAGACAGACATTCCTGTTAGGGAACTCTGCTGCCTCCCTGGGATCTGGTTTAAGGACATTACTAGGAAACTTCTTAGCCTGGTCCAAGGGCCTTTGGAGTATTATCCATTGTTTCTCTTCCACATGGGTGGTAATAAAGCTGTGAAGAGCAGTCCAAGGACAGTTAAATAATACTTCATGGCCCTGGGATGGTTGGTAAGCAGATCTGGATCAGAGGTATTTTTTTATTTTCCTTCTTTCTGGACACTGGAAGAAAGTGACAGACTCAGTCTACTAATACGTGGCTCCACCCCAGAATTCTGCCCTCAGTCTCCTCCAGGCTGAGCAGACCAGGTGACCTCAGCTGCCCGTTGTAAGTCTTCCCCTCTAGAGCCTTTATCCTATTTCTAGCCCTCCTTTGGACACCCTAACACCTTCATGTCTTTCTTGTGTTGTGGTGCTCCAAACTTCACACACTGCTTGAGGTGAGGCTGCCCCAGTGGAAAGTAGAGCGGGACAGTCACCTCCTCCAGCCAGCTGGTGATGTGTTGTGCTTGATGCACCCCAAGAGACAAGCTGGCACAAGATCATTCAGTGACATTGCTTTGGAAATGTCAGACTTGCAAGTAATTTCATAGCCTAGATCTTGCAATGTATGCCCCACTTAGCTGCTGAACTGTGAGTCACAACTTGAACACAAGAGAGGAAAAAATGTTGCTCTTACTTTTGCTGCAAGTAGGTGCAGAGACAGGATAATGAACTCCTGTCACTCAAACTCTGCTTTCAGTTCTGCCACTGAAAATCAGCAGAGATAAAATTTATATTGGTATTAATTTAAAGCCATTTTTTGCCGTTTTGATCCTTTTGCATAAACATGGAGTTGGTTAATCAGCCAGTCAGTCTAGGGGTAAATGACACTCACAAATTCTGTTTTAAGGGTGTCCCTGAAAAAGACTGCCACATGGAAAAGGGTGATGTCCTCTGCTTCCAGTCAAGTCTGGTGTTCAGATTTTGCTAAGGTCTTGTAAGTCACCTAACTTCATAACCACTGAACCTGATGCTGATGGTGGGACCTCAGAGAGAACATTTAAGAATCAAGGCACTGGAAATGTTTTGTCAGTTATTCACCTTTCTCACACTTTTAAATGGAAAAAGCAGTCACCCGCTTGGTTTATTAGTATAGCCTTTACCTTTCAGTGCATCACCATAGTTACAACTCTTCACTTGACTACTGGAATATCTATTACTGAATTTCTTTATAAGATTTTATTAATTATACTGTCCAAGGATAGAATTTAGCAGGCCCTTTTCCATGGCTGAAATGAAGGAGAGTATTCCAAAGGCATCAGAGTGTTCCCACATGAATTTGCCCCCAAGCAGCTGAAACCACTGTTGCCAGCTCTCATGGAACTGGGCCATGATATGTTTTTTTGCTTCAAAGAGATGCTGAGTGTTTACCAAAAAGTTCAAATATGTTTTGAATGTGATAACATCTAGAACTGTAATGCAAGAGATAAAGAACCTCTATCAAGCAATCTTCAGATTGCTCAGAGCAACATCCTTGGAATACAAACTCTCATGCATGCTTGAGGGAAGTGTAGCACTGAGTTAAACAGCCTGCAGAGTTCTCCAGTTGTTTCACAAAATTGCTTGTGGACAAAAAGTAAGCAGCTTCACAACAGACCAAATGCATGGGAGATTTTGGAGACCAGAATTTAGGAATAAGAGTGTTTGCACAAAACCCCCCAGGTTTGGAAAAATTCTTGGAGGATCAAAAGCTAAAGTTAGCTCAATAATACTGATCATGAGTAGGTCCTGCAGCTCAAACCCTGAATCTGAGAGGCACTCCTTTTTTATTGCCACAACCGATATTGCTAATGCATTGTCCTAACCATGCAGATTTTTTTCTGATGGCAGGATGGCTGAAATATAAATATGAGGAGGCCAGGCAGATTGACTCTGTCACGCTCCCACAAACTCCCAGGATCTTGTTTTCCCCTCAGGTAGGTAAGGCAGAGGAATTTCTGTATTATGTACTGAAAATATAATTACTTACAACATGAAAAGGAATAATGATAAACCATTATAATTATTTACTCCTAAATAGGCAAAAATAATTTTCATTGAAGAAGGCTGACTTGGTGCCATTCTGTTTCTCCGGGTCAGTGTCCAGGCCACCTCCATCTCTTCCCTTCTGCCTTGATGTGCCCAGACTCTCCTTCTTTCATGAGCTTTAATTCAGGCATGGAAAAAGTTCCTTTGGAAGTAATGTATTACTCTTCTTTAAAGCCACCTCAAAACTCTTCTTTGTTGTGATGAGTAAAGGAAATTCCAAAGTGAACAGGCCACTGATGTGCCCTGATGTGCCCAGACTCTCCCAGCTGGCACTGACTGGTATTGGTTGCTCCAAATCCTGATACTTCCTTTTTCTGGGCATATCAGTTTACCCTTCATCGACTCGGATAATAGATTCCCTTATGATACAAGAATTTTGTTGTTGTTTTATGCTCATGTGGTGCTAAGCACCATCATGTCATGAATTGTGATACACAGAAATGCAAAAAATAAGGTTCTGGTTAACAACAATAACAACAGCTTTACATAAAGACATCTGAAGCAATACAAGAAATTACAAGAAAATAAGGCTTCAGTGTGGCTGGAAATGAAGATTCCATGGGCTGCCCAGCAGCTAAAAATTTCTAGAAATGGGTATCCCTCATGTCATAGACAATTCTGTCATGTAGCAAAGACAAAATTTAAATGGTTTCTGACATATTGCTGCAACCATCAAACTTCTATTTGCTGATTTGTTCTGTATTTTTACTACAACAACTTTCTAAACACCCAAGCAGCACTAGTTTTTCATTTCATAGGATGGTAAAGTTATGATTTTGCCCTGTGTTAGGCAAAGTACTAATAAAATGTTCTTGAACTACTGCTGAAATAGTTGATGGATCTTGAGTTCTGTGCTCATTCCAGTGAAGAGCTGCTGCCATGATATGGAGTAATTGTGTGTCTTCCTAGGGTAAGAAATCCCTTCCTTGTCTTATTGATTCTGTCATCAAGTATTAAAAAAAATCCCTCTGGTTAGGTCACACTGATAACAACCTTTACAACAGATTGCTCATGATCTTGAGTTTCTGCAGATGCCTCCTGTGTTAGCAGCAGAACATTCTAGAGGCCTTTTCCCTGCTAAAGAACTGTCCTGGATAAAGTGTGAGATGTACTGAGTATATTGAAATATTTACTTACAACAGAGTCACTGCCTTAAATAAGAGCAATCTCCAGGTTGCTTTACCTTCTGCTCCAAATCCAGAGCTTGAGGATTAGCATACATTATCCCTTTTCCCTAATCCACCAAGCACCAATCCCACTGGGCACAGCACGTGCAAGCATACGAGTCCCAGGACACTGAGGACATCTGCTATCCTAAGAAAAGTGCAATTGCAAAATGTCATGGTAGCACTTGCACTTTCAGAACTTTTAACCAAATAAGATGCCATGAATTTCATACACAATTGGACCAGAAAGGTTTTCAGGAGCACGCTGTCTATCCAAAAATCCACTCAACTATCATAATCTGAGCACTGAACTTTATGCCTGGTTTACCTGAATGAAAGATTTTTGAGAACTCATAGTCAAAACAAACAAACAAGCCCTCCAAACAATAAACAAAACCAATCACAAACCCCTCAAATAGCTAATGCAACCGGTCAATATTCAAGAGTTATTTGCAGCAGCTAAATAAGCTCAGTTCCACTTTCCAGTCATTGAACCATGTCTTCAGCTAGTTTAAATTCACAGAAATTTGTGAAATTCAGTGGAAAAGTTCCAATTACTATTCCATGTATATGATTTACCAAAAATGCAAAATTTATGACGATTATTCATTAATCAAAACACAACTGCCTACACCCCTGCCCTGCATCTCAATTCCCCAGTCATCTTCTTCTGGCCACAAAAACATGCCTGGACCTCAGAATCTCCTATCAAAGAACTCATAATCCTACATGCTCAAAATGTTTTTGGGAGAGAGGTCTTTCAGCTGATTTCTTAACTGTTTTGCAATCAGCTAAGACTCTGTTCTGACAAATCCCCAATGAGTTAAAACAAAACTGAAAAGAAAAGCAGATTCTGGTGAGTGAAAAAGCATCACGGGTTGAAACCTGTGACAAACTCTTTGTGAAACAGCAATGCCATCTGCTTTAGAGAGAGCGAGCTGAAACCAGTCTAAATGGTCCTCAATACAAGAAAGCTAGAACTAAAACAACATTTCTACCTTTAACAAGTCAAAAATAATAATGAGGATTCCCAAAATGCAGAAGCTGGAATCTGATTGGAGAAAAAAAGTCTTATTTCTTTCACTTATTAATACCTTTTTTAAAAATGTATATAGTAATCTATGTGGTTTTGAGGCTTTCTAGCTAATAGTTTGGAGACTAAAGGTCTTTCCTGCTCCAGCAAAACAAAATCACCCTGTAAAATAAATTTAAATTGAAGTCAAGAGAACTTGCACTGCCTTAACATCAAGGCAAAGAACTGCAGCCAGGAGCTGTGCACTTTTCCTTTTTAAGTGGAATCTCAGAGGATCAAAATCTGTTTCTCTCCCTTATGTCCCCAATTATTTGACAAGGAAGCTCCCAATTATTTGCATTCAGCTGCCCTGAGTGAAGATATATAGGGTGCTCATTTTGCTTATCTTGCAAACCCTACAAACCTTCTCCAGATACAGGCAGAGTCTGAGAGCTGAGCTCTGTGCACAGCTCCATCTGACACAGCCCCCGGTTACCCTGTCCCCATTCCTGCAGCAGCAGCTCTTCTCCTCCATTCCACCAGGCTCTTTAGGGGACTCATCCCTTGACAGCTGCCCCAACCATCTCTTCAGCAGACACAGGGGACAGACATTCGCTCTGTACCCCTCCCCAGTCCTACTGTTCTGGTGCTCAGATGAACACACAGGACAAATTGGTACTAATAAAAACACCAGAAAAGGCTCTTATAAAGACTTTTTGCCTCACATCAGGTGGGCAAGGCTTACAAAAATTTATTCGCTGCTGCTGACAGGCATTCCTACCTGATAAACCACCAGAATTTGGGAGTAGGAGAGTGTCAGCTAGGCAGGAGTTAACACAGAATCACACTGCCCCTTAAACTCTGTGGCCTTAGTCTGAATCAGTTCAGATCCTATTCATCTGCCAATTTTCAGGAAGGATGCATAGATGTTGGGAAAAACTATTGAAGTTTTTCTGCTTATCTCAGAAAAAATGGCAAACACACGTGCTTATTAATAGAGCAGGAAAAAACACACATCTCTGCTGTGTATCATTCTTTGGTTATTTTCACCAATAAATTTTTTTTTTTTCTTTTTGGCAGACATGCTATTTTTATGTTTGGAAGTTTGTCTGTATTTCAAAGGGAAGGATTTTCTTTGACAACGTAAAAGAGAAGCAAACAAACTGGCAGAGAAAACACATGGGTCACTAGGACCAGTGCTGACATAAGCCTTCAAATAAACTTTGTCTTAGGTTTGTTTTATCGTTTATACAAGAAATTTAGTTCTATTTTTCAAAATGTGCCTTTGGGCAACTACACAAATCCTATTCCATTAGTGTAATTGTACTAATTTTAATCACAAGCAGCTTGTAATCACTGAAATACCTTCTGACTAAAACTATTAAAGCATTTGACAGTGATGCATGCAAAACAGCATCCTGTGATTAGGTTGTATCATTAGTGGGAGATGTTTCAGCTCATATGATTAAATCTTCTTGACGTTTGGTATTACATTTGTGATGGCTGTTTGATCATGTACTTGCACACATGACAACAAAGCTACACTCATTCAGACAAGGTCAGCACAGAAATGCTGTAAACAGTATAACAAGCAGCCTTGCACATGGAACAGAAAGAAAGAACCTGTCTTGAAATTCTTGAAATATCGAAACGCTGCTGCTGTGGTCAATTTTCTCAGTGCAAGCAATGGCTTAAAGAAATTTTTCCCCAAACAGCTCATTCCCAGCTCACCCTTGGCCTGCAGTTGTACCAGCATAGCTTGGACATGGAAAAGAACTGACAGGAAAACTTCTGTGTCAGTCTCCCAATCCATTTTACCCTTTTATCTCACTAACTACTGCCACAACTGAAGATGAAAACCTAGCCTGATGTTAAAGAAAGTTTCCCATGTCGGGACTCTGGCAGTCATACTCCTACCACCCAGGCACTCACTGTTGGGACTGAAGCCCCTTGGCAGCAGGGGGGTTCCAGTGACCCAATGGGTGCCCACGTGACTCCCCACACACCTCACACAGTCAGACAGCTTTCTCTCACTGGCTGGAGCCCAGATTTCCCACAACAGAGTCCCAGATGTCAGCATCCTTCACACTATTTAACCGTGCTGCAGTAACAGCTGCACAGACACAGCTCCCGCTGGTACCTGTGAGGAGGGACACAGAAAAAAAAGAAACCCCTGGGCTTTTGTCCCCTCACAGTTTAAATGTGTCATAGTCTGGGGTCTTCAGCCCTTGGCTCCTCTTGGACCTGAGTGTCTGATCACCTGGCTGGAGCTGCAGGTCCCCATGCCCGTTGTGGTGGAAAGGGCTGGTGCCACCTCATGGCCCCTCACCTGGTGCTCCAGCCTTTCCCCTATCCAGGATCAACCTGCAACTCCCACTGCAGCAGCTCCTGGGCCACTGGTATTACATGTATTCCTCAACCCTGAAGCCACTTCAGCTGGCAGAGGCCCTGGGAGTTCCAGAACTACATTCCTTTTGGCAGCAGTGTGTACAGCCACACTAATTTAAGTTAGCTGCCTAAGTGTGGATTTAAAATTAAAGCATTGGGTTCTACTTCAAATAATGCCATGGATGTGGGGACAAACTGTTCTGAGCGTGTTCTCTTTGATACCCCATAAGCTGCAAACTGCTGTTTCCATCTCCCTAATGTCTGGCCAACATCCTGCTACAGATGGCTGTTGTACATGTCTCTGCCAGGACAGCCAAACTGCCAAGGCTGTGTGGTGCTGATATCCTCACTCACTCAGGGAGAAACCTTTATTTAGGCACAGTTACACTGGCAGAAGATGAGTTTTGGCAGCTCGGACTGCACTGGCACAGGATGAATTGGCACTGCACTGGCACTGGCCAGAATTTGTTCAAAGCACAGATTTGCTTGCCGTGAATGTACCAGTCTTATCAAAGCCCTTTTGTTAAATTCCCACTTCATGCATGGTGCACTAGTCCAGCAGGACCAGGATTCTTGCCTCAAAAGCATAAGCTGTGTCATGAGGAACTGCTAAGTTCATTCCCACTGAGAGACAGCTGTGATTTAAGAAGCCTTTTATATCATCAATTTATTTTGACGTTGTAATACAGACAAGAAGTCTCTACAGGCAACTCTGCTGCATGTGCTGGCCCAAAATTGAACAGCTGTAATTTTGGAGCATGCAAAGCAGATATGAAGAGGCAGATCACATCTAAAGTCTCTTGTTTGCACATAGAGGAAACTTTCAGCAGTATGTATCATCCCAGAAACTTTTCCTTTGTTTTTTTTTCAGTAGTAGTTCCTTACCAGAAGCATGCAACTGACAATGAACTAAAGGCGCATTTTGATCTTCGGAGTCTGATTAGAAGTGAAAAGTAACATGACTACTGCAAGCATTCCAGAATTAGAGGTAATCAAGATCCTGAGAAGATCACTAGAGGCAGGTCAGTCTTCTTAAACCCTTTGTCATCTTAAAGCAATCAGTTCCAATTTCATTTGGTTTCAGTCAAAACACAGCCCACAGCTAAAAACATTTATTCAATTTACACTGAGTCTGTTAAATTGCAGGCTGACAATGTTTACTTACCCAGAAATTTCTACTTCATTTTCACTCTCTGGCACTTCTCTTTTTGTCCATTTTTGTCTGTTGGTTTTTTTTGGTTTTTTTTTTAAGGAAAAGCAAAAAAACCCATGCAGGGTGAATCAGCTCTTTAAAGGATTAGATGAACACCAGAGCCAAAGCCATGGAATCAGGCAGAGAAGTTGAATGGTTAAACTGAGATGGACTTTGTCACTACTCAGAGAGAAGGAATACTTGTGGAACAAGATTTTGGTTTCCCCTTTCCTTCCTTTTACTCAAGGGATGATAGGACATGGTACCACAATAGTATTTCATTATTATTTCCAAGCAGAAAATTCCAGTTAAATGGTCAAATTAAATGCCTAGGAAGTAGACAGGGAACTTAATAAAAAAAACGGTATTTTCCACTACACACTGTAGTTCTGCTGCAGCCTCAAAATTCAGTACAGATTCAATGAAATCACCTCAAAATCCAACCCCAATTACATGTGAACTTTTACTGAGTTTCAGATGAACGTTAGATTAATGTTTTTGGCCAGAAACCGTGGGAAATATGTTAACTTCATATGATCAAACCACAAAAAGGATGAAAATAAGCAGTTTAAGCTGAGCTTTGTTTTGAAAGGTTTTGCAAAATGATGCCCAGTTACTGGGAATTCACATGATGTGAACCCAGAAATAAAACCTCCACAAAGTCCCTGAGAAATGGAGCAGGAGCATTTGCCACTGTGCTCCTACTTCCCTTTAAGTGCTCCTAAGTGGCAGTTATTGCTACTCTGTTTCCTATGCTTCTTTTTTCAGGATTGTACATGAAAACTCAGATCTACCTCAAACATCAACCCTTCCACTGAGGGATTATGTTAAAGGAACACAGCTCTGAGTTTGTATATTTTCGCTTGTATGTCTCGTTTGGGTATTTTAATGTGAAAAAGAAACCCCCACAGATGTCTGTTTTGCAATTGAGTGTTTGTTTTTGGCAAATATAAGTTCAAAATTGAAAACAGCGACTCAACAAACCAATGTTATCATAATCAATATTCCTGCTCCTAAGTAAAGGCAGAAAACACTTTTGAGTTTTATTTGTGCCAGTCTGAATTGAGATCATTGCAAGGTTACTGCTGACATCAAAACGGCACTCGAGGGTAAGGCTCGGAATTAAATCTATGTGTTAGGCTGTCGGAAAGCTCCTGAAATTCTGCATTTTCAGAACAGTTAAGGAATAGCTGGGCATGGCATTGTGGCAACATCACAGCCCTGGTGGGTAGCTAGCACTGCTGGAGACACACAAAGAAAAATGCTTCCACAGAGGCCAGACAACCAGGTCTTCAGAGATGTGCTGAAGTCCTGAGGCCCAAAGGAATTTTTTGACAATATACAATCTGCTGTATGGAGTTTGCCTTAGGAGCTAAGCATCCCCCTGGTTGCTATTCCAGCACAAGCTGAGCTGCCCCTGCCTGTTTGCAGCATTTCACATATTTCCTCAACATCATGTGATGTTCCTATCCATAGCAGGGATCACCTTAAAATTTAGGTGCCATGCACTCCTTGAGGCACTTACAGGTTCTTACAGAGATCCAGGTTGAGACCCAGAGGTCCCCTGGGACCTGTTTTTGTAGCAGAACAAACTGGCAAATACTCAAATACTCATCTCCTCCTCCTCAAAAACCACTACTGCACTTTGTGCATCTTATGTCATTTCAGCGTGCTGAGTGAAGGTGCTCTAAAATCCTGTTACAACAGGATTTGTTCAGTGAAAAAGCACATTGCAAATGCATTTCCATTAGGAGTTCTGGGCAATGCCTCCTTTTGCAATGTATTTACTTGGCTCTGTAAATATCCAGGGCAAAGAGTAACCCTTGGCTAATAATACAACCCACTGATACAGTCAGTACACTTAAGTTCACTGACAAGAGGCTGTAACAGTCTGATGCTGTGGAAAAATAGAAACCAGGCACCAGCTATGCCAGTATTCAGAGCTGCTTGCTGCTTATAGTATTTTTCACTGAGCAGGCACCAGGAACTATTATAAAAAAAAATATCAGGAAGACCTCATGCTCCTTTAGTCCCTGAAGGAATTATTTAGAAACACATTAGGCTTCAGCTCTTCAAGTCAGAATTTGCAGAAACCTTTCAGAGAGAATGACATATGCTAGAAGTCAATTTAAATGGTGTTACCAAAATCTGAGGAGTTAAAAGCACATCCTGACATTGAGCACTCAGGAGATTTTGCAGCTTCTTCTACCTGTGTCATTAAATACCATTGTTTCTGGACAAGCAAAGATTCAGGAAACTCCTTCAGAGTCTTGATCAATTTGCTGTTTATTTACTGTAAGGCAGCTCTTATGAGGGGGTTCCATGCCAGATTAATAAACTCACAGTAACAACTGCAAGGTTATAAGGGGATAAATCAGCCCCCTGTAGGATCTAGCCTCAAGTTAGTGTGATAAAAGACTGCACTGTGCCATGGGAAGGCTGAACACAAGCTGGGTTGCCTAGGCCACTTCCAGGGCTGGAAGGATCCTGCCAGACCACCCAGACACACCCCCAGGGTGGCTCAGAAGGGGATATTTTCTCCAGAGCAGGCTGGAGCTTTGCTGCTCACTTCAACAAGCCAAACCATGGTGTTTGGAAATTCCCTGAACACCAGAGTAATAAGCTTGTAAAAATTATACAAGGGGGGATTTTCTCAGAAGAAACGAGAGTATTATCCTATCTGCAGAAAGACCTACAAACAGAGAAGAAGAAAAAAAAAATCCAGAAATGTCATTCTTCTCTAATAGACATGCTGTAAATACACTGTACCTCACCCGCTCAATCAGTTGAGTAGCTGTGCCACCCGTAATTCAGAAAACAAAATCACTCAACCAAAACTAACTCTTCTGGGCTGGGAGATATTCACATTTCTGGTCAGGGGAATTTTGACATGGTCCTATCTTTACCTAAAGGTGCAGAGAGAGACACTAAGAACCTGTGTAATCAGTCTTACCTAATCAGATGAGAATTACTTTTTTCTTATTTTATTCCTACACTGTGACTGTTTTTTCATATTTGCCAGTGCTCAAAAGGACAAGGGCTGCCCAATATCAATAATCAGTAATGCTAAAGGCGTTTTCCCAGTAGCACATCAGAGTGCAAGATTTGCCAGCTATGCCATTTCCTCATCTAACTACCAAATTCAGTCTTTGGACAATCCTGAGACAAGAAAGACCAGCCCTTTAGGCCAGTGGGCCTGATGTGGTTTTTTCCAGGTGGCTGCTCAGGAGCTCGTGTCTATTTCAGAAGCAGCTCCCTTTCTGCTGAGTGCCACCCCGTTCATGAAATGTGTGATACCATCAAGGCATTGGGGAGATGCTTTGATTTGACTTTGTACTTAGCATAGAACCACAAGATGATAAAGAGGACAGAGGAGTTAATACTCAAAGACACCACCACCAACAGATACTTTTGCTCTCAGGAAACCTGAAGTTTTTCTACTGAGAATTGAAAAAAAAAATCATTTAAGTGGAGCCAAATGGGTGCAGTAACTTCACTGAAGCTGCTTGCTTGGAGCAAATTCAAAATAAAGAAATTGGAGGTCAAAATGAAATTAGTGCTAACAATCCCATTTGGGCTGCATCCTGAGAGCTTTGCATGTTATTTTTCACATTTTGTTTTTCAGGTTAATTTTTTTCTGAGGCTGCTAATCTTGTGATATTCTGCCACTTTAGTCCCCCCTCCTACAGTGACAGAGCTTCCTGCGTGTGAATTGAAATGAAGAGACTTCTTGAAAAGGTCTAATAATTTGGGGGGCTTTTTTTTTTTTCCTAAGGTGAATTTGAGGGGATATTAGGAAGGATGGCCCTGCATTCACCAATCTGCTTGTGAAATGAGAGCACCTACAGTGAATTCTCAGCAAATTTCACCTCACTGACATAACTCCTGACCAACAAAACAGGAACAATAATGCACAGATTTGTCATCCTTTGCCTCATGTACCAAAAATGCTATTTTGTTGAAGCACACCATCTTCTCAGTCTTTAAAGAGCATGGTGTGGGTGCCGGGTACCAGATGCTTCACAACACAAATTCTGAACAATGCCACCTCCCCTACCAAGCCTGAGGGACACAGAAGTGAAGAGAGAGAAAAAGCATCTCGAGAAAGGCCAAAGGCTGATACTATTGAGGATAATGACACACAGGAGCCATACAAAACTGAGAAAAGGAAATAGAATCTCTGAAAATTAATAACTAACAGTTTCCTTTTGAGATTGATGAGCCATGAGAAGCAATAGATTTTACAGGACAGTGGGGCTGGACAATCCCCTAACAAGAAGACAGCCACCTTGTTTTTGTAAATGGGCATTTTTCTATCTCAGTCCCTAGTATGACATAGTTTTCTCCACAATTTTCCCCCATTATTTCTTCGTTTTCCAGTGGATGGAGACAAATTTATTCTCACTCTTTCTTATTGTGTGACTTTCTGCTGCATGCAGATGCCCTTTTTATGGAAAAACAAAGGATAACTCTCCATGCGCCTTTTTTTTTTTTCCTGCTGAATGGTGTTTCTATTCACCAGTTCATCTCAGCAGTCATATGAGGAACATGGGAGTTTTTCTGACCATTTGCTTTTTTTTAACCACAGTTGGGCAAGGCTTCAGTTCTAGCCTGAGAATTTCCCATAATACTCTCCAAATTAGCAGTTCTTTCAGGCTGCAGTTCTCAAGGGGACCAGCACATTTGCATCAGTGACAGCCAACTACTGCTCCAGGGTCACTCCAGTCACATTTCTTTTGCATCAAGTTGACACTCAAGGTCAAATGACATGTTAGCTTTGACACTGCAGTGATATTTGACTTCATCAGCCTTTCAAGGTCAGGCTGTTCTTGGCTGAGTAGCACAGAGGAACCTGCTTGCCTCCCTCTGCTTGGGTTGTGAAATGATGGGGCTGTTACTTCTACAAGAGGATAAATGGTCGGCAGAAGAGAAATGCTGGCTGAGACTCAAGTTCACTTTTGTCTCACTATCGTTGTAGTAGAATAACAAAATAATTCACACCTCTCATGCTAAGGTAGAAATACTGAATGCCCACCATCTGTCCAATTAATCATTAGCCTATGCTAGTACCCTCCTGAATTAGAGATTATTACCTCCTTTTAGGATATAGGCTATTAAATTCTTAGGACAGAGAGAGAGTTCCCTCAGGGCCTTAGAATCAGAAGCTGTTTTATTTTCTCTAATGGTCACATACAAACTAGTGAGTTACATTCACTTCATTCATTCACCTATCAATTTGTGTCCCACATCAGTTCAGAGAAATCAAAAGCATTAACCCTCTGACATAAAGCTGAGTTTTAATTGCTTGATAATAAGAGACAAACTGCCTTTATAGCCCCTGACAATCTAACAGATTCTTAAATGGGCAGTGTCAGACAGGTGGGTCTGTGAAGCAGCTATACACTTCCACAACACTACACACACATATGATGGAGAACCTCTGTTTGCTTTTGCTACATGGGGGATCTGGGAAAGCACCCTGGAAACAGACATGTATGTTAAAATCCAGAACCAAAACAGGCAAAGGAAGAATATTCACCTTATTGAAGACACTGTTATTTGGACAAGCAACATCCTTCCCACCCTATAAAAAAGGATTAACCAGCACTTGGATATTTATGTCTGAGAACAGTCCTAAAAATGAGTTGCACTGCATGCAGACTGGAAAACAGACAAAGTGACATGTTCAGCTTACATAACACCATAAAAAAAGAAAACTTGCTACAATTCAAAACTAAAAGAATAAAAAAATTGATTGGGACATAAATGTCTTCTGGCTACCACACAAACAGCCACCTCAGCTTCTTCTGCAGCTCTAATTGCATTTTGGTTCAAAACCTTCAGTATAATTTAGTAAATATAAATAAATAATAGCAGAAGAACACATCTGTCCCTTTGTAAACACAGGGGAAAATCATCTACAACACTTCAGCTATCACGTCAATAAAATGTTTGAAACACAATATGTAAAGAAATGTTATGTAAGAAACAAAGACAAACTGTGGCATTTGAAAACTGAACTCAGTTCTGTTTGGCTGAAGTAATTTCTTTTTTTCCTATACATGCAAAATTTGTTCTGCAGTTTGAAAATGTCTCCATTGAATTTTATTCAACACCATTCTAGTTGCTGCCTCTTTATCGTCTGGTTCTCCTTTTATTTGGTCCATCCATCATGCCAAAATATACTTATGTAAGCCAAAATTCTCTGTTTTGATGCCACTAGTTTGTTCCACTTTCCCTCAATAAAGCATCTCCAGATCCAGCCTACTCATTTTCATCTGATATTTGGAAAGCCTGTTCTCTTTCAGTACTCTAACCCAACATGCTGTTTTTAATAGGGTTTGGCACTGAGTTGTCTTGCACTAAGATAACAAACCTCTTTTCTTCCTCTCCAAATGGTAGGACAGAAAAGTGGTGACAAAACTTGGTGATTAAAACCACATGAAAGTAGTACAAAATAGCTTCTCAAATTCTACTATCACATGCAATATTCCTCCTATCCTCTTTTCTACTCAGAATCCTCTGGTATAGCTGTTGATACCTGGGCAAGGAGAGTGTGAAATGTACTTTGAAATACTTTGCAGAGAGGAAGCCCTCCTTCTTCCTTGCTTGTTTGGCAGTTTGTCCTCAAATACTTGTGCCTTCCCCTGCCTGTGTTGAAGCACTGGAATGGAGTTCCTAAAAATCTATTCCTAGTCTATCATATTCCTTTTCTCCAACTTGTATTTCAGAAAGTAGACCTGACTATGAGGAAGAACTTCTTTACTGTGAGGGTGAGCACTGGAACAGGCTGCCCACAGAGGTTGTGGAGTCTCCTTCCCTGAAAATATTCAAAACCCTTCTGGACACAATCCCAAGTCACATGCTCTAAGGGACCCTGCTTGAGCAGGGACATTGGACTAGATGTCCTCCAGTGTTCCTTTGCAATTTTACCCATCTGTGATTCTGTGATCAAAATCTCATCTCCTGTGGATTTCCTACTATTGGACATAACCCACTAAGGAAATGCAGAATATACACTTGAAATGCATTGAGCTGACACAGAACCCTCTGATCATTGCATCCTAAAAGAGATTTCAGTAAGCGATAGAATAAGATCTGCATATTTTATATGCTGAGAGGGATCCTGGCACTGGAGAAATATGGGGTTTGCTGACCCTTCCTCCAAATCTCCAGAAACCAACTTGAATGAAATCTAACAGAAAGACACGAGAAAGATTAAATAATTTCTCTCAAGGTCACTCAGCTGAACCTGTGGCAGAGTAAACACGGAGGTTTTGGGATAGCTCTGATCCATAGCAGTTGTGTCTCCTGTTCCCTTGTGGCAGCCACATTATATCCTACCACAGAAGAGGGCAACTTCATTTACAACAGCTCTTCTTAGGGATCTCAGTGATAGCATCAGATCATTATTAAATGGGTAACCTAAGTCTGACAGTGACACTGCTCCCACTGTACTCTGCAAAAGCAGACTTCTAACTCCATAATGCAGGAAAAGGCTTATTCCTATCATCAACAGGAGATGAGAGTATATTTAGAATCCTCTTGCAAACAAAACCACAGATGGGGAGAATTATCTCCTTGCAGAAGAGGCTGCCCACACATTTTGTGCCCTCGGAGTGGTTCAGTTTATATCAGCTCCAGATGATCTACTTTTCAGCACTGCTCTAAGTAAACACTGCAGAGTGGAGGCACTCACTGCAGAGAGTGCAAAAAACATGGAAAAGGCAGCTTTGCCATTACACATTAAGTAGTAGCTCTTCGAGCATTGATCATACAGGTCAGGAGGAAAACACAAGTCTTGACAGGGTCAGAAAAAGCAGAAGCTGTTCTGGGTTTGAGCCTTTCCTGGGATTTCAGGATTCTCAGAATTAATATTGAATTCCTTAGTCAGATACTTGCTCCAAGGGAGCAGTTCTGACAGTTTAAAATAAAGCAAATCAATTAGTCAACAATTAATTAATTAATCTACAAATAGCCCCTGCAAACCATTCTTTGGCTCTAAATAGGTGATAAAAACCTAGTTAGACAGTTATCAGTGAGATTAAAATGGGTTTACAGCTTCAGACCCTCCAGGACCTTTGAACCCCACAGCACTGACCTAATGCTGGAAAACTCTATCTTTGTCACAAACTGCCTAAGCCCATCCCTGAATGACAATGACACCCTGAAAAATCACGCTTTGGTTTGTGCTAGCTTATTTCTTTCTTATTTGTCTTGCAAAGCAGCTAAACTTTCCTTGAATGAGGGCTTAAAACAAACACATGAAGGAAGTGTTTAGTTCACCTTTGAAAGAGAAAAGGTCCCTCTTGCAGTGTCCATCCCATCACAGAAGAAGAAAGGGAGCTGTACTGGGTACTTTATTTCTTGTGTGTATTTTCCAGAGCCCTGTTTCTTGCAACCAGGGTGAATACTGGGAAAGCAGAACCTTGGGGATGGCTCTGGGAGGAGAAGGATAAATCAACTCCTCCTGTGATTTTCGTTGAACAACATCTTTTTATAGGATGATGCACTGCAGCATGTTTGTTTTAAACTAAATATACTTGAAGTTCTTGGGCATATTAAAACTAACTTAAGTACCCATTTAAGAATGTTTATTTATTTGGTTCAAACTGTTTACATTCAGGAGAAAAATTTCCTCTATCTGTTGATTAAACAGATTCTGAGAGGGTGAAACTGGGCACACAAACAAAAATTCAAAGCTACTCTTTGAAACAGGAAAGCCTCAGCCTTGCCCAAGGCTTCTGGGCATTTTAGCAAGCAGCAACAAGAAATTACTATAACTAACAGACATAAACCTGCAAAAAGTCTTGAAAGACGAGAGACTAAAGGTATTCATGTGAGGAAATAACACAACAGCAATGGTACCATCTTAAAAAATCTAAAGAAAATTCACGTCTTGAGCTGTTTCTGGGAAGATGCCACAAAGTCACTGTGGTCTGGATTAAAAATCATGAAGCATTGTAATGAAACTAATTGTTTCTGATATGAATATGTTAAGTAAGAATGTAATTAAAAATGTTCTGCTTTATTTCCCCTCAATATGTTGAGCACAGCTAGCTCTCAGTAGACAATCTGGAAAACCATAAAAGCTTAGGACCATTGTGAAGTCAGTCTTTTTTTTTTGTATTCTTTTACTCCAGCTTTTATCATCCATGTGTAATTATTGTAACCACACGTTTAGTTGGAATTCATACTTTTACCTGCAGAGGATTGTAATATTTCCATTCTGTAAGCATCTTGATGCTTGATACATGCTTTGAAATATTCTCCATGAAGTGAAATATGACGTAGATGACAAGACAGTAACTTTGGACCCACATCACTGCCTGAGACCAGACTACATTTCCAATTGCATTTTGCGGGGAGGGGGCAGGGGGCGGGAATATAATTTTAAATCCACAGCAAGGCTCCCACTGAATGAGAAAATTGTCCCTTCAAATTGGAGGGTGGGAGAGGACTCCTAGAGAGAGCATTGTCTGCAGCAGCTAAAAGCACTGCTGAAGGTACATGTGAAAATGGGGTGATTATCTTGCAGGAAGAATGTAACACCTAAAACAAAGGTGAAACATCTAAAACAAAGGGCATCTAAAGGCAGCTGAATGTACAGGAGCCTCAGACTTAACACTCTTCACCCTCAGTGCAAAGTATGACCGATTTTGAGATAAAGGAATTTGAGACATTCTAAGTGAGGGTGATCTGCTCAGGCTGATTTCCCGCATCCCAAGCCTCAGCCTGCTTATCTCACAGCAGACATTCCTTGAAAAAACACCAGTCCGTCACTGCCTTCAACCCACAAACAGCTTCATGCAGCCTCAGAGTGCCAGGAGGTTGCCCTGGGCCACTTGCATCACGGTGTCATTGCCCTGTTTCTTGCAGCCTCCTGTAAGCATTGTCATAGCCACTGCCAGAAAGCACAGAAGGGCTACTCTGCACTCACACTGCAGGGACATCCACCTGCACTTGTTATTTTGAAATAATTGTGTTTGTGAAGAAACAAAGTAAAGTCTTTGGCTATGGTGGCTAATGAAAAGCCATGTGCTGGATGTTTTAAGGGATATGACAAGTTCTCCTGAGGGAAGAGATTTGCCAGAAGCTGGTCACCAAGCATAATACACTTTTATATGGTTAAGGTTTTAACTTGGCAAGACTGAGTGGAAATTCGTGTCGGGCTTTCAAGTCGGTAGCAGGTAAAATATTCATGAGTCAAAAAGGCTCTTAACTTCAGAGCAAAGCTTTTTTGCTGATATCCAAGCTAAGCAAAGTAAGTACAACAAATCAATGACTAAACAAAACTCAGCTGAGTTTAAACTCCTACCCCTGAACCACAGTGAAGGCCATAAGATTTCCTTAAACTTTCTACTTAAACACTGGAACAGTGAGGTCCAGTGGTCAGGGATGTTGCCTTCCCTTAGAATGATTCTGCTGTCAGATAGATAACAACTTGTACCAGAATCAAGCATAAAACCACTCTCCAACCAAGCAGGGTCTCAAAGCTTTAACTGATTATTCTGGACATTTGGGTCTTATACTCATTTCAAAAGCCTCTTGAGGGAACCCACACATAACTTCTCTGCATTATAGTAACGTTTGCAAAGACTGAGACACTCACTCAAATCTCAGGCTGTTTACATATTTTAAAAAACAGAAGATCAAATGCAAACTACCAACACTAGCTTGAGTCTGGGTCTAAAGCTATGACTTCATTCGGATTTTTTAAAAAATAACTACATGGCCTAAATACTTGGTGAAAAACATTTGTGTGTGAATCTGATGCATCTCAGGCTGATAGCTTAGTTCTTTTCTTAGCATCATCTTCTGTTGTTTCACAGGGAGAAGCCATCTCAGATAAACAAACAGATTTTTTTCTGTGTCAGGGAGTTGCTGAAAAACACTCCAAGTCAAGGGGGTAGGGAATCCAAGCAGGTTCTCCTTGCTGCCACAAAGCAACCTTGCCACAGGGCTGGAACAGAAAGGTAAGGTTGGCAAGGTGACTAGCAAGCTGCTATAAAATCTTCTATGAGGGAAATTTACTCACAAAGAAATGGGCCCAGCTTGCTGAGACCTCCTTATGCCTATCAGGACAAGAAATGATAAAAAGAAAGGCAAAAGGGGCAGTCAATGACGGTGTGTGCCAATGTTTAGGCTGATGGGCCATGAAGAAATGTCCCTGTCTTTTCCTCTGACACAGCTAGGAACGCTACAAGGTAGATGGAAAGGAGAGGAAAAGAGGGAATCCATAGGCAAGCAAAGTCAGAGGGTAGCACAGCTCTGAGTCAGCTGTCAGCAGACATGCTATTCTTTCCACTGTCACATGGAGCCCTCAGGATTTTTGGTCTGGAACACTTGCACTATGTGGCTGTTCATATGATCTCCCACCTGTGCACGCTCCAAGAATTTGTTCATGTGATGATTCCACTCTATTTCTCTGCAGGATGTGCTATCTCCTTGCTTAAAACCATCTTCTTTAACAAAAGACTATTTTCATCCTGGTGTCTTAAAACCCTTAAACTAGCACAGTAGTCCCCTATAAATACACTGCTCAAAGTTCCTGTATAGGTTTTTCTGTTGTTTTTTAGCTGCTTGAATGTTTCTTGTGCTGCATGTAACAATTAATCTGTTTTTTTGTAGCCCTTGCAGAGAAAACCCCGGACAACTCTACTCCCTTACAACAACAGAGTTCAAAAGAAATTAATAATGTCCCTGTGATGACAGTAGTGTTTGGGGCTGTTAGAAGTAAATTCCATTTAGTCAACCCCCACAATTTCTTATGGAAACCTACTGAGGTTTCCACAGCTGTTAAATACATGTTTAACACAAAAAACCCCCCTTTGGTCTTTTTACTTCCTTCTCTTGCTGTCATTGCTTCAACTTCCTCTTTCCTTTTTTTTTTTTTTTCCGATCCCTTTAAACAAGACTGAGCTTTTTAATCACTGTAAAGGACTGATTTTATTTTCAGCGTGTTTTGTGGTGCAGGTGTTACTCTGTTTGGGCAGGCAGTGAGCTGACGTTTCATTGCAGCTGGGGCTCCTCTTTTCTGTCTCTGGGGCAGAACTGTCACTTGACTTTGTTCTTGAGCTTGTCCTAGATACTACATGTAATTCAAACAAATGAGCAAAATTTAGCTAATTCTTCAAATTGAATTTGAAGAGGAGGTCTTGATTTGCACTGTCACCATTTTGGATCCCTTGATATTTCTCTTGAAACAGGATAAGGCAACAGATTCTACCCAGAGTTTCTACTGTACTATCACTTATGAACTTGATATTATAAGAGGAGGTTTGAGGAGTTTTAATTACTTTAATAACTCTGCCTAGCATGGCAAGCAACTGCAGCTGTGCAAAAACTGTGGAGCTGCATCTTCCAACGAAGCTGTATTTCTCTAAGAAAACAGTATTTCTGTTTATAAAGGAAGATCAAAGACAATCAAACTGATCTTCAAAAATCCCTCCTGACACTCCCCTATTGTGTCTCTCTATTTAGTGCAAACAGGGATCTGCCAGTCATATGCCATTGTTAGCATAACTCCTTTCAGAAAGCAGTGTGCTAAATGGCCATAACAGGGTCATGGGAGCTTTCTGTGGGTCCTCTCTCCATCCTCACAACACACTGACTGAGCACTACCATTTTTTTCTTGCACTGCCCTTCACCACCCAGGTATCTCCACTATGTCTCACTGTTTACTCAGTTCTGTGTCGCACCATTGAACAAATTATCCCAGTATGCAAATGACAGCCCAGAGTGACCCAAAAGCCACCTTGAATCCCAGAGCTGGCTAATAGCCCGCAAGTGATGAAAGACAAGCATTTCAATTAATCTGACATTTCTGTAGTTATGATGTGCTAATTTTCAAACTGCTGCATTAGAACACAGACACTTCACTGCCACGGGGCAAGGTCTGCTACAAAATTTAAGAGAAAACTAAGTTCTAAGGAAGGAAGAGATACAAGAGCAAGGCTTTATCCCTGGCTTTGATGAGACAGTGTCTCAAGTCCCAGAGGCATTGGGACTGGCTCAAGGTCCGGAATGAGCTTGTGGCATAATCAGAAGCTAAACCCACATGTCTTAACGTGTCATTTCTACTGGTGTAGAAAACACAAAACCAAAATAGGAACTCAGAACTGAATTATTTTCTCAGCTACGGCTTTGCAGGAACAAACTGTCCCTTGAGAGAATTTGCCACACGTGTAAGAATGTTAAATAACTCCCTAAGCAAAGAACAAGTAATCTTCTGTGAATTCATTCTGAAAGGCTGTGTTCTCGTGGGGAAACTGATGCTTCATAAGAGATCTCATACTACAACCTCTCCTTGTGGACTGATTCTTGTCTCTTCAGATGCCTTACTCAGGCAGAAGCTGAATTTCCTTCAGCCTTTTGTTGTACAAATTTGTAAGTCAACAGTGACAAGAAGGTGGGGAGAAGAATCACAAACATATAATAAACATGAGAAAAGAAAGAAGTCTCATTTCCCTAGAAAAACAGACTGAAAAGAAATCAATACTGCTGATACATAATACATATTCAAGTTTCCATGATAGTTCCAACACAAGCGCAGAAAGCTTTTGAAAACTTTTCCCTTTTTATAAATACCAGACTAAAATCTGAAAGTAACCGAAACAATTGGACCACCCAGAAAACATTAGGGAAACTTATTTAATTGAGTTATCAGGGCAAGGTCTTTCAGAAATGTTGAAGAACAGGCAGAAGAAGTAATAATATTGCATATACATTTTATGCTTAGATATAAGAGCTAATAGAAAAAGGTAACTTCATCTGCATTTAGTCAATATTCTTTCCCTCAAAGTGAACTAAAGCTACCAGTGCAGATTACTTGACACTAATTTTAATTAATATAGGGAATACAAGAAGAAATCTGAAAAGTGGATGTGTGAATAGGGAAAACCTATATCATCTCAGTGTAGATTTTTTTTGCTACAAAAGCATGTCTTCAGTGTTATAACTAACATTCAAGGTCTGTGGTGCTGTCCCAGGAGCCGGCCTTAGTGTCAGAGCAGTGTATATGAAAAAGAACTTAACAAGTAAAAGGAGAATTCCCGAGGCTGTTGGCCAGGTCAGCCTGCAAAATCTTAAAGGGTCTCAGTACAAGGAGGTGTTAGGTCCCACTGTAAATTCAGTTTTGTTAGGCCAAGTGCTCAGACACGGCAATACACAACTACCACATTGACTTAAAAGGAAGCTGACAAGTTCTCATCATCTGACCCAAGAGGCTGTGTTTTGCTGTTTTGGGGCAAGGGAGCATGCATGGATTCATGAACATACTGCTTTGTAGTCCCAGTACAGGACCGGAAACAACAAGTAGATGAGGGCTGGGTGAAAGCAGACTGAATGTGTACCACCCAAAGTGGCTCACTCTTTAATTATGCAGAAAGCATCAATCAATTAATCCTTTTCTGGGCAGTGGCTGTAGAGAAATTCTTTTTCTCTACTACCCAATGACTATCTTTCAACACCTACACGGCTTCCCTGCGCTGTCTGCAGGAGTGATCTCTGAACTGTGCTGTGAGTGACCAATGCCAAAGCTTTACAAGGCCGGCAAGAGGAGAACAAAGCCCTTTAGAGCACACTAAGCCCACCTTATGTCAGTCAGGCCAGGCTCCTGCTGTTCAGTAAAGGCCAGATACTAAGACCTGCTGAGCACCTTCTGTTCAATTTAGCACAAGACTCAAATGCTTGCCAGCTTTCAGGATTTAGCCCCGAGCTAAACTCTATTTTTGTATCCTCATTAGCACAGGAACTTTCTGTCTTTCATGCCAGCAATACTTTTCATAAGGATAAGCCTAGAGACCCTAATGCTGGCTGATTTAGGAAGAAAGAAAGAAAAAAATCCTTTCTTGTAATTTCTATCAAAACATTCCTCCTGTTAGAAAACGGAATGATCTTTTAAGAGGATTTCATCATCTGGAAAACCCACCAAGTTTTTCAGCTGGCAAAGATCAGCCTTGGTCTCTGCACCAAGAGTCAGGCACTGCAGGTTTGCCCCTGCTAAGCTCATGTTATCTCTTGCAATGCCTGTTCCCTGTGTGCAATGTGTATAAAATCACTCTGTCCCTCAGCTGAACTCCTATGGATAATCATTGCAGACTACACTAGGATAGACTGACTGTACTAATCAATGACTTAATTTCAGGGTGAGATTCAGGGCAGAATTAATACATTCTATGTAGTTCCTGTTTTTAATAGGTTGAAAAGCAGTATATATATAGAAAAACCCACGTTATGTCAGGTTCTATGCATTTTTGCCCTGTGAGAGCAATTCCATGGAGCAAAGATAACACAAATAGCTCTATGCAACAACTTTCACCAATAGCCAGGTTGCTGTCCCTATCCTTTGGAACATTTGTGAATGCTGTAGCTCAATAGCCATGTTAAAACTGTACCAAACAAGCTTTGTCTTTGACCTGAGCTAACAAGGTGAGAATTCACCTTCAGATTGCTGATCTCTATTCAACAGGTGGCTTTCCATTCTCTGCAGTGTGATTTGAATGACCAGAGAAAGAGATCCCACGTGAATCTGGAAAATGGTGGAAACCAGCTAAAATCAAGTAATGCAGACTTTTTTCCCCCTCTTACAAAATCTCTAATTTTTCACTGTCTGGCTGAGATTCCACATGTCACCTACTGATGACAAATTTTGTGTTTTGCCCTTTCAGCACTTAAATTGCAGGTGTTTTTCCATCCCATTTACAACCTCAGATGTGGCACTTCAGGACATGGTTTAGAGGTGTAAACAGTGGTGGTAGGTTGATGTTGGACTTTGTGAGCTTAGAGGTCTTTTCCAACCTTAACAATTCTGTTCTTACACAAATCTCCATCAGAGTCATCCCTCTTTTTGAGTGCAGGTGTACAAAGGAAATGATCTCTCTTGAGGGCTTCTGTGAAAAGGAAAACATGGTCAGGCAGGGCCTTGAGAAAACAGACCAACTACCCTTGCCTTTTATCTTATTACAAAGGAGGTTTTAACAAACCAACAGTGTTTAACAAACACTCACTGCTCAGCCTTGAATCTACAACTCACAGTGACTCATGTCAGAGCCCAGAAATCTGGAAACTATAATTTCATTTGTTTAAGAACCCCAGGGAAAAAGGAAAAAAGCTCCAGGAGCAGCAGCCAACTGTGACAGAAGAAATCCTGGCTGTCTACAGGATGAGCCACTCCTCCCACTCACTCTCATTTAAGCAGCAGCATATCAATTACAGCATAAATTAACTGCCCAGTTGGGTTAGAAGGTTGTTAAACACTGAGAAGCAGTCCAGCCTGTAAAGCTGAGAGAGACAGGAAACACAGAGTTGAAAAGTTGCACAGGGAACTTGGGCTGGGTTGAATCTTCAATCCTGAAAAAATTCCCCCATGAAAAGACCTCTTTTCCAAATCTTACACGTCAACTTTTAGTTTAAAGTAGTATCACAAATCAGCATCAGGTTCCCACCTGCTGGAACTACTGCAGGCTTGAAAATAATGCTTGAGTTACACCCCAGAAATACATGCTTGACAGACAATGCTCTGTCAAAGGCTCTCTGACCTGGAAGATTTCAGACTCTCACCTCAGTCTGAAGTACTCAAAGTGCACAAATCTGTCTAAAGGCTCTGTTCAGATCAAACTGAACAAAATGGATGAATAGCCATTCAGCGTACAAAACCAAAGAAAAACTTGGTTGCTGTTTGGAAGACAGAAGCCCAAAATTAGATGACAAACTTCTCTTAGTGAATCCAATTGCTGAAAGTTTGGGGAAGCACAGAATTTAAAGCCTAATGTGAAAAGGACTGATCAAAGTGTTCCAAAACCTTGGCAGAAAATATAAGCATGTGCAGATCCAGAGGAAGATGGGGCTAGAATTGGAAATTAAGGCAAGTACTCAATGAGGAAAATGAAAAATTATCAGACCTTCCATCAGGCACACTTTCTTGCTTAATTCCTCTCTGTGGTCCGTTGGAAAAAATAGAAAACTCTCTTACTTTGTCTTTATTAATATCTTATTTTAGAGATGTTCAAATTAAAGCCAGGGCATATGCAGTTGGTAAAAAGTAGCACAAAATCATTGAACAGAAATAAATAAATCAAGTAAAGCCTCCTGACAGCTGCAACTATCTCAGGGAACTGAGAGATACCAGGCATTTGAAATAGCATTAAGAAATTACTCTCCTGTGAGGGGTGATATTTACACAGCCTATTAAAGAGATCAGAGCAGCAGGAAGCTTCCTTTGATGTCAGTGGCCTTGTCAGATCACTGCACTTCTGAAAACAGCTCACTGTGATGCTCTGACCTCTGGTGATCTTCTCAAGTGGCCTGTTTGGTTAAAAGTTGTCAATTCCAAAGGGGAGTTCCACAGCTGAGTAGCTATCAGGATTTTTAGTAAAAAACCTCACATTACAAGACTATTGGTCAGGAAAGAAAAGCCCACATTGATTTTTCAGGTACTATTGAGTCTAAAATAAGAGACACAAGATTGCAATAGTACTGTAGCAGATGACTTGATATTTGAGAACAGATGTACTTCTGCCTTCACCAAATGATCATGCGTTTCATGATGTTGGTCATAATGAGACGTTACAAGAACTTTCAAGAGGTTAATTCTCCAAGTAGTTCAGACAAACTTACTGCTGGCCCAGCTCTTTCCTCCCTTCTCTTTGGTAAGTGGGAAGTTTCTGTGATTAATGTCACCCTCTGATTCATGGGACTGGGAATTGTCTCTTGGTAAAAAGGTTATGTGTGAAGTCAGGAACCATGGATTGGATCAAAAGGAAACATGTTCATTTCAGTGAGTTTAAAAGAGGCTTTTTGTTATCAGCCATCAGAAAGCAGAAAGCCTGGCTCATGCTTTCCAAGTTCTGTCAAGCCTATGTGAAATACGACAGATGAATTTACAAAGAAATTATCACACTAAAAAGCTACAAATTTACAGAGGTATTTTCATAGAAGTGTCACATTTACATTGAAAGTTTACATTATTATCCCACTTGGAGAGCAGGAAATAGAGATGTGTTCAGATTCTTAGGAAAAAAAAAAAAACCCAAGCAAACAGAAATGGTGATTACAGAGTAAAACCAGAAGCTTGAAATTAGTCCAAGAGCAAGAAGGGTATTTAAAGGCTGGTCTGACAAATCCACCCACCTGACTGGACCTTTCCAACACTGCATGTTCCCTCTTAGTCACTGTGTTCATCCTCAGCCTTAAGAGACTGCCCATACAGGTTTTCTATGCAGGAACCTGGGAAATTATTGCAATGTGAGACAGCAGATCTCCAAAATCACAGCTAGTTTGAGTGACAGCTCACAAACAAGAACTACTGAACTGTCACTCAGACTACCAAGAGTCAGGTCAAATATCAACATGAGAACATGACACATGGAATTCACTGCAAAAGATGACAGTAAGTGCTAAAATCTGATCTAAGTTCAAAAGGAAACCAACAAACTTCATGAAAGAAAAATCCATCTCTAGGTGAGAAAAAGCCCCATACCAAAAATCAAAGGCCTGAAAAAAACTAGGACAAGTGTCACCTAAGGATGCCCCATTTTACCATTTACCCATACTCCCTATGGGTTTATATGTTGACCAATAAATTGGTTAATGGTGTTAAGGAAACTTTCCTGCCACAGTTCCCTGTGACCTTTGTTGTGCAAAGGGTTGGTGCTAGGTCATAGCCCCTCACCTGGGGCACCAGCTGTTCTGCCCACTCAGAAACAACCTGGAGTTGCTCACTGAGCCACCTCAACCAAATGTATTCCTCATCAGTGGACAGGTTGCAGACTCAAAGCCATCTGGGTCTCACCCTGGATGGATAGAGACCATCTTGATCAGGTGTGTTTTTTGTACTGACCCATATGTGTACCCATAAATTGTGGTCTGTTCACCACAGCTGTTCTTGTCTCTACATACAATTCTTTCCTACACTTCCTTAAAACCAATGAAGATCCATGTAAAACAAAAGAGTGGCTTGGACATATGCAAACATCCCAAATTACTCACAGAAGACAAGGACTGTGGCAAAGGTTCCCACACCACCACACAAGTGTGACTTGAAATAAGAGGAAAACCACATTTGCATGTTGCCAAGTAATGGGTTATACAAACATAATAAATGCAAAGTGCACATTTTCCTGGTGTTCCTGAGAACACAGAGAGATGTGATCATGAAAGGCCATTTTCATGGTCTGTGCATTCCCTGGTGGGCCGGCTGCAGCACCCCCATGAGCAGGACAGCTGTGATTTTTCTCACATGGAAAGTGTGTAGGTGTGTAACAGCTTTGCTACCAAAAAACCTTTTGGAAAGTTACTAGTGAAAGGAATGATTGTATTTCTTTTCACAGCCCACACAGAGCAAGAAAGAGAAATCAACAGATCTCATTGCCATAGAGTCAGTGTAAAAACAATTTGGAAGTAGTTTTCCTAAAGTTTAATAGCAGATACGTTTCAATACAACACTTAGTATAATCACCCCAAACTCTGTCTTATGTGCAGTAATGTAGTGACAGAACCTCTAGAGGGGAAAAAAAGGGCTTGGGGTGCCAGACCAAGTGGAGAAGGCAAATTCCAATTGTGAAAGCATGAAGGACATTGAAAATACTAGGAAAAACAACACTCAAACCTTCCCTTACAAATCAGCTATGTTCGACATAGATATATAAAATCAATCAAATGTTACAAATAAGAATTGTAGCTTAAGTACTGCCTTAAAAGTTTATGAGCTGAATGTTTAATCTTTATTCACTCCCTCTCCCCAGGCACCCAAACTACAAAGATAGCATCTAAGGTAGCAGTCAGACTGCAGCTCCTGCAAATGCAGCTACGTGCCGGGAGGGATGTCCTAATTTTATTCAGGATGTGAAGGGTGAAAGTAGAAGGCTGTTCTTGGCCAGTATAAATCTGAACATAAGCCCTCAATACTTTGCTTTCAGACTTAACAGCTGAAAATTAATCCTAGCATTAATTGATGTATCAGCTGAAATGAGTGTAGGAGAGAGAAACCTCCATTACAGAAAGAGCTCATAAAATTATTGTATGTGGTAAAGGGCAGCTGAAGTCAAAGTAGACAGCACTTGTGTTAAATGAGTTGACCTGGTCCCTGGGCTACTCCCCTAAATGCTAACCTGAGGGGAAGCATGGGAATGTGGTTTTGGAAGTTACCAGTCACCAGCTCCTGCAAATCCTGGACACAGACTGATTTTTCATGAGGACTTTGATATACACTATTAAGCATTCACCTTTATCTCTCCCCATGAAGAGGATCATAGCAATACTCTCTAGATAAAAATACAAACTTGTGTCAAGCATTTGCCACATTCCTAATTATTTTACATTCATGCTCCTATGTGTAGCTCCTGTACATTTCCCCTTCTGTTGTAATTCAGCTGCCTCTCTTCCTGTCTCCCCACTTTCTCCCCTGCTCCAGTCTGATAAACTTTTATCACAAACCACGTTTCAGAACTCCATCAGTTCTCCCCTTTATTAACAGGCTGGATGGAAAACTGCAAAGTTTAGGATTTCTTCCTCTCTTCCCTTCACCTCAGCCATGTCCAGACCTCAGCATGTTTGCATGTTGCTGCTCTAATCTCCAAAGAAGACTTTAACACTAAAATCTTTGCCCACTTCTTTCTTGCAACAATTTAGGGTACTGTCACAACTACTGCAGGTGGCACATCACATTATTTCAGATGAAGAAACAGTGTGCCAACCACGTGTCAGATTGCTGATGCTCCCAGTCTGATGACCCTGTACTCTAATCGTGGGTGTCAGAGGAATAATCTGCCCAAACTGAGACAGAGCAACTGGATCCTTCTTGGGCTCAATCTCTCTGCCACCAGAAACCTAAGAGCAGAACTCCTTGACACATTCCAATAGTACTTACTGTGTTATAACTAGGGATTTTCTCACTAACTGTATAAATGTGCAATTCTCTAACTCTTGCTATGCAATAAGCATCTGCTTTCTTGAATCGTTAAGATTAAAACCTCGCTCTTCCTCCTGGAGGCTCACAATAAAGTCTACCTCATCTGTGCTGGAATTCTTCCTTCCAACATCTGCTATTTGACACCAGCTCAAATTTAATCTCATCTGTTGTGACACTTCAGGTCTTTGCAGCTCTGGGAGGTCCTGCTAATGCACTGCAAACTTCTTTAGTTTTTGCTAACATATACTTGTTTGCCTCTTGCAAATTCTGCCTCCTTGCTGTTGGCCTCTTCTCTTTATCAGTGTACTGCTAGATAAAACACAGTTTTTTGTTTTGATTTCTATTCCTAACTTTGATAGCTCATACCAAAGGAAAAAAATACTTAGAATTTGGATTTTGCTCCCACTGCAACAGCAGAACATAAACAGGAAATCTGTGACATGTGGAAAGACAAACCAGACATGTAGAAGATGCTGCTTATAGGCAGGAAACCAATAACTAACCAGAAATGCCTTCTCCGGTTCAATAAAAGAGGAGGCAGCAAAAGAATTTTACCCCCAAATATGGCAGATTATTCAAGAAAAAATAAATTTTTAGTGTTTTGTTTTCAAATAGCTTTATTACTCCTGTAGCTTTTGTACTGTTCTTTGCTTATCTTACATTTAAAGAGAGCTCAAATCCTGTTTTTTGTCTGTGTGACACTAACCTGGTGAAACCTGAGTTAGGGATCTCAGGTAATTCCTGTAACACTCAATGCTTCATGAATGTAAACTAGAAGAAAAATTAAATTGTTTTAGTAGCAGGACTTTCTCATTACTTTCTCAAGGTGAACAATCAGAACCCTGAAGTCTATTTTTACCTTATCACTCACCCAATAACCATTTTCTAAAATACATGACTTAAAAGTGGCAGTTACCATGGCTCCAGCATAAACCAGTAAGAAAACAGGTCATTTGGAATCTTCTGTTTTGTAATATCAGTGCAAAATAAACAGACCACAAAGTCCACATGGAAAGAGTGGCATAACCTCTGTCTAGAATCTAGCAGCTTTTTGCATTTCTTGTTGGCTAGGAAGACAGGAATTTAGAGAGGAATGGACTTTGGAGGTTAAAACTAGGGAAAAAGTTGGGCCAAAAAAAGAACTTTATAAAAGCCTGGTGTGGTAGTATTTTCAGAAATAATGTTAATAGGGAGGTACCTGCTTGAACACCATTCTAAAAAATAAACAAATTTCCCCCACTCGCCAATGTGACAACAGTATCTTAGTTTGATAGGATTACCCTCATTTCTCACACAGTATTTCTAAAGGATGAGCAATGGTAACTGTTAAGACTTGTTAAAGCCCAAGAAACAAGAGTAAAGAAAAATTGCTTTAAAGCAGCAGAGACACTAATCTTACATGAGCCCTCAGAAATCTCAGTGGATGCTCTGACAACCATTTAAAGCTGGTGCTTTCAGCAGAAGAGCTGTTATCTACCACTGAGCCATGATATCAGAGCCTTCTCTATTTTGTGCTCAAAGAAGAGCATTGAGTTGCTGTGGAAAGCAAAGACAGCCATTGCTCCTGAGGAGTGGAGAAAGCAATCACATCAAAGCAAGCTATAATGGCTTTCAAAAATAACTGGAAATCCTAGGGACAACAAGCTAAGTTCAGCAGCAGCAGATCCTCTTAGCACAAGGAAAACACTGTCTGCCTGGTGCAGCTCTCAGCACGCTTGGCTCTCTAGCACAGCCATGGAGAGGATGCACACTCCAGCCCAAAGTCACCCATGGCTCCCACTGGAAGCTGTACAAATGGGATATCTTGTTAGCATCCATTTTAACCTGAAGACAATGGCAGCATGTACATTATGCAGTACACCTAGGGCACAGACTGTGTTCAAGAAGATAGCAAGGACATCAAAACTTTTTTCACCATCATATTATCTCAGTTTGGTGTTTCACACTGCACCCTCTCTCAAGTACTGAGTGAAAAAGCTTCAAAAAATGTAATGCTGCTTTATCCTGTGCCAAGAACTGGGTTCTGTAGCAGTGCTGACTATAGTTTAGCAACAGCTCTGCCTGAACAAATAGCATTTTCTATTTTTACACCTTCAGACTTTCTTCTTTTGGAGCTTCCAGTTCTGTGCAGTGCTGTTATGGAAACAGCAGTTCTATTGCCTGGGGCTGTGGGACAAGTGGCTACACTTTCATTGCAGGATATCTGCCTCCCCAGAGTCCTTGAGAGTTTTGGGCTCCTATGGCTCTTCCTGTACCTGGTGATCACCACAATACAAAAACTGAACTGAAATTTGCAGCCTCCTTTGCCAGCAATACACAAAGGCAATATCAAATAAAATATCATATCTAGGACTCCAAGCCTTGAGCCAAATGGGCTTTTTACCAGAAAATGAACGTTTTGAAGAGAGCAGTCTACCAGTGATCACAACTAGGCATTTGCAAATAAATAGGGAAAATGTATCTGAAAACATCAGGTATCATTATGCCCCCTTTGTGAATTCCTATCTCAGGTGTACACCTGGCTTATTAGCCATAAAGGCTGGAGTAACTAACTCAGGGAAAAAAAATCCCTTCCTATTCCACACACACTGTGGCATGCATGATCCTGTATGGCCCATGATTGCCACTATGTTGGTTTCTTCATGCTACAGTTTAATTTTCAATGCCTTGCCTATCTGCTGATGGAGTCCTTACAGAGCCTAATCTTTTGTCCTTCCTGTTGTAGAGACACAAGTCTACATTTTTCTTTTGTGGTAGTTTTGGTCGTCTCTGATAAAAGTTCCCCAGAACTGAAAATATGGGCTGCTCCATGGAGCTATATAGAATTCTTAGCTGCCCTTGCTTCCTCTGAGAGGTTCCAAACAGGACACATGCATAAAATGTAAGAATTCTGATTATGAGTTTGCAAGGGACAAATTACTGTGCTGGAGATGAATTCACAAGTTCAGACCTGTCAATGCATCTATTCTTTGCTTACACTGAGTGAGGGTATGCTGGAATCAACATAGAACTAGCTCCTCAAATTTGAAAAACTAAATAAAATCCAATCCCAGCTTCTGACAGCAGTGTTTTACAGAACTTCAGCCAATTCAAAACCAAATAGCATTTCCATATCTGTTGCAATGTGCAGCTCACAAGATTAAGGCCTTCATTTTAAGGGTCTTTACTCTCAAAGGCTTAAAATCCTTCTGACCCACAGATCTGTTATACCATCTGTCCCTTCTGATTTTCTTCAATAAATGTGGAGTGACAAATCCTACAAGAAATAGGGCTTATAATATAAACTCAGATAACAATAGTTTCAGTGGTACCCTTTCTTCCCTTTTTAAAACCAAGGACTCCATGAAAACTTCTGAAATCCTTTCCTTATGAGAACAGATCCACACATACACACTCAGACTTTCAAAAGCTTTCAACAAATACTCAGTTAATACTAAAAAAATCCCTTTTAATAAAGTGTTTTTAAATCATCTAAATGCTTGTCATATGGACAGACAGCTTCAGAAGTCCATTTATTGTATCACATCGTAATTAGCACACTCTAAATTGGTAACAGACTGTGGAAAGCAGATGTTTCTCTGTTATGATCTTTACAGGCAAATCACAGCCAAAAGCTTTCCAAGTGACTCACTTTTCCACAGATGTCATGTTCCTTGTGTTGTGCCTGGAAATGAAGGGAAAACACTGATGACCCCTGGCAGACTTTGCCGTCCCACCCACACCCTTGGGTGAGTTCAGGGAGATGAAGATAATCCAGAAGCCATATGCAGAAGGAAAAACTTCCTCTTCAGAGCCAAACTGCCATTGATTTGTGTGACACAGCTACATTTCAGGCCTTGACTTCTGCTTATGGCACAAACTTTCATTTTCTTCAAAAGACAAAGATTCTCTTTTCTACCTCATCTTCCCACCTGTGAAGTGTCAAAATCAGCCAAATTCACAGGTTTCAAGGCAAAGGGATCCAGGATCCTCTTTGCATAGGCTGCTATGTAATTATTGGTACTATTTTGATTTGGTGATGCTTGTAAATTGATAGAGTTTATTCTGAGCCCAGGAACCCTCAGGACCCTTAGAAGTGCCCTTATAGCAGTCTTAATATCTCTCTTCCAGTGACATTACAAAGGAACCCAGAGTAAAACATGACCAAGCACTTGGAAGATAATTTGTCCCCAAGGAAGCAATGAAGCCTTGGAAGTCACAGGAATCCCATCCTGCCTCAAGTTTACTGCTTATGCTTATAATACTCATTGCACTAACACCAGGAATCTGCCTCACCCATTACTGTCACTTCAGTTTGTGAGTTCTGCAAGTGACAGATAACTTGGATATTGTCTGGGAAACAAATTTTGAACATTTCTCTACTTAGCTTGAGAAGGCAATCTTGAACTATCCTTGCCTGGACATTTAATTAAGAAGTAGTGGAACAACAGGGTTAATTGAACCTGTCCATTAATTCGACATGTAGTATAATACAATTGTAAAGCATAATTTAACTGTTATTTAACTGAGATAGCTGTTATTTAACTGCGTAAGATATACAACAGTTTTTTCTGAAACATTTTCCAAAAAAACCCAAGGTTTGTAGAATTATTGTTATTTCACACTGGGCATCCACATTTACAGTGCAGGTTTAAGAAGATAATGAACAAAACATATGAAAAGTAATTCAAAGATGTGCTTTCAATGTGCAAGTGTTGGTCACTTATTACCATTTTAACAAGTTGAAATAAGTCTCAATTTCAAAGACACTGGCAACAAAATCCCTGTTGGCATCAAGAAAGTGTGAAAAGAGTGTAATAGAAACCTCAAGTGATAATGTGATTCTTCCTGAAGTGGGAGGAAGGAAGGAATTATTCCTAAATCTTTTTTTTTAGTGTTGTGTCAATACATATTCTGATGCTTTTATTACAGGATTGAAGATCAGTTTAACACAGCTGGTCCCCGCTTACTAATACATGCTAAAAAATAAAATCAAAATCTCCTTTCTCCCTAGCAAAGATCTAACTCAGTTTTAAAAAACTTAAAAGTTGGAGTGCCTGAGTAAAACTTCTGCCAGAAAAATGACCAAAACAAAATGTGGGAACATTCCCTGCTCTGATGTAAGATTTCTATTTACAGTACATTTTTGAGGGTTTTTTCCAAAGTGGACTTAAATTGCTGAAATTTTACATTTCAGTTTTCACCATTACAGTTCTTTTCCCCCCCTACCACCAGAAGAACACTTCCACTGCTTGCTCAATTTCATCTTCATTTTAACTGTGCCAAATGGAGGAGTCTGAGGCACAGGATTTTAAGTGAAAGGGCTGCAGGCAACATTTCTGTTGCTATTTGTGAGGACAGATGCTGAGCATGGGGAACCTTTGTTAGAAGATGCTGTCCCAGAGCATCCAGAAAAGTGAGCTGGAAAGCAGCAGTAGTTGGAAATTTCCGTGTGGTACATTGGAAAACTCATTCAAGGTTTCTGTTGTCAAACTGCAAGCTGATAGCTAAGTAACTCCTAGGGTGACACATATCCTCTCTCCAGGCTTTCAGTGCTGCTGAACTCAATTTCTGTAGCACTATCACATCAACAGCCTTTTTAGAGTTGATCAATTCATCTTCTCACCTATCATGAAGCTTCTGGATCAGGAGGAGCAGTGAGCTCTGGTTTAGGATAATTCACATGAATAGTTCTACCAAGATTAACAAGAAAAGTGAGTATATAGGCTTAAGTGCTTTGCTGAATTGGGACCAAACCTTCTAAGGCATTTTAACCTCGAGAGACAGAAATCAGAACTCAGAACTTTTACTCTGAGCATTATATTGTATTACAAAGTTCTGTTTCCAGATCCCTTCCTTCTGAATTGAAGCCAAAAAGCAGATACAGGCTTGCCCAGAAAACAGTAGTGTTTATTGCTTTTCCCAAGTTTTCCTCCATCTTGTGCCATTTCATAGCTTTCCTTTAGCTTATACGACAATCTGACATCCGAAGACCAGTCCCATTTCCTTAATGGAAAAAAGTAGGAAACCAACACCCTAATGCCAGTGCCCACATCAACAACTCATGCACAACTAGATATCTACCTCAAGCCAACTATAAATGTTTTCCAGTTTTTTTTTAGAGAAGCATTGGCTCACTAACTTCAGTACCAGTAATCTCTTCTGGCAGCATATGTCATCAGCCCCTTACCATGTCCATTTACACCAGAGATACCTGTGTGGATCTACAGAGCATTCTAAAAAAGATCTGACAACTAACACAGTGTTTCCAAACCTGAGGTCACTCATCCTCATGAGCTACTTCCTCCACAAAATGTGTACAGTAATCTTTAGAACTGCATGGATTTTGAATACGTTTACAAGGGCAGGATTACTGTCCTGTTCTCTTTCACTTCTGAACCTGCAGCATTTCCAAACAAGATTACTACTTCAGGATTATGCTGAGCAATAATCACATGAGAAGCTGGAGTTTTCAGAGCCGTACTTAATAGCCAGATTTTGCAAACACCATTCAGGAGGCTGCAGTTATGTGCAGGATCTCTGAGTTTTACGCTCTCTTTGAAAAGCTGCTCAGGTTAACCTCGTCAGGAAAAACTCCTGCTGTATTTTCATTGCCCTGATAAACAAAGTTAAAAGCAGGGCTTTACACAAGAATGGGGCAGAGGGCACCTGCCATAAAGGGTCCTTCAAAAGAGTGCCAAATGATAGCAAAAGTACTTACATCATCAAAGAAACCACTTAAAATACATGGGTGTTGCCAGGACCTGGGAAAAGACCTTTGTGCTTATGCTGAGCTAAATATTCAGGTACATGAGTTCTGCTACCTGCAAGGCTGCCTTGCTGATCCAGCATTGCTGCCTGCCACTTTGGAGGAAGAAGCAGGAATGGGATGTGTGTGTGGGGGGGGGTATCACAGATAAAAATTATAGGAGGAAATAAATAAACAAACAAGCACAGAGGACTACCTTGGGGCTCAGGACAAAATTTCATTTGAGATAAAAGCTCAATAAGTTTTCTATAAAAAATCTGAAGCTTTCTAGATTTCAGGTAATAAGAGAGGTTTATATAATGGATGCTCTTATCCAGAAAGGAAGACCTCTCTAATGTGTTCATGGTGAGATAATTTAATAAGTAGCATATACTTTATAAAACTCATTTGTGTAAAGAGGAATGGATTCCAAACCTCTTAAATGAGTTTACCTTGAACAGCAATTACAAAGTGGACAGCTCTGAGTGACTGCAGAGAAAATGATCTCTGGGTTTTTAGAATGAATCTCTAGATTCTTGAACAATTAACATGTTGTTAATTAGTATATCAGTTTTTAAACTGCTGCAAAAGAGTTTAACATTTGTAAGCTGTTCAGATCACACAACTTGCTGAACAATTTGATCTCTCTTATTTTTATAAATCGCTTTTTGTTTCACCACTGCTTCTCAAAAGAAGCACCTGTAACCCTTGAACTACAGCAGGTTTTCATTAAACTGGACAGAATATGACAGGAACTGACATATGCCCTAAACTATCACTCAGGCACTATACAGAAATGATACTTATAAAGGGCAATCAGTAAGAGCAAAGAAACAAAGTTAAACTCCCAGAGTCAGAAAATATAAATATTAAGATAATCTGGACACTTAGGCAAGTTTCAGTCTTCAAATTTGCCAACTAAACTTAGCCTATGCTGGATGATATCATCTTATCTAAACTTAGTGGAGGTGGAGGATAAGTTCTCCACCAGATGTTTGGATAACATGTCTGATGTCAGCCAGGGCTAGTATATTTCTGTTACAACATCAAAAAAAATAAGAAGAATTACAAAGTCAATAATTGTGATGTTGCTTTAGCAGCTGCAGAGCTACATGTTAATTTGATTCCCTGACCCATCCTCTATCACCATGGGCTACGAGACAAGTCTAACATCAATACAACTCATTTTGGACATATGTATGGTGAAACAGCAGACAGAACAGAAAAGAATTTATGGAGAGCCTTTTTTCCTTATAGCTTTCCTAACTGGTTCAATCAGGAAAATATTATATACAAAATACTCTCCATAGCACAACACTATAGGGACCACCATCCACCTAAGAGACAGCAATAAGGACACTTGTTACTGCTAAATTCATGACTGTCCAAAATCAAGACCTGAGCTAATTTCTGCCTCTTACCATCTCATACTTCCCTTTCAGTATATGCTATCCCTTATCTCTTTGGATAATCAAATAATGTCCATTAAAATAAATGGATGCCCTCAGGCATAACTATTTTTTTGCATAGTAGTAGGCTACTTACCTCATAAGTTCTGCATAAACTGACCATTTACTCCCCCTACTGTAAGAAAATGCCCTCATCTGAGTTTCTTTGGCTCCCTCCAAAACCCAGAGAGCTGTCACAGAAAAACGGCAGATATCTTATCTGTAAGCCCAAAAGTTTCTACACATTCTATGATTTTCTCCTCCTAAGCAATTTGTTCCCAGTTGGAGAACTGCATTAATTTCCCTGCAATCTCAGCTGCAGACCACAGAAAGCCATTAGCAACCTCAGCACATGACAGAGCCCGAGGCATCCACAGACCCAAGATGGAAGAAGTTGCTTTTTGAATGGATCAAGGAGTCAGATGCTGAGAGCTGCTCAGCCTGGTTTCACAGAGCAAAATGCTGAGGCAGTGGGAAGTGGGCTGGGTGCATTTCTCCAAACAAGCTGTCCTGGCAGGACAGGCAGCTGCCAGAGCTACTCCAGACAATGACTCCTGATGGGACAGAGCGTGGCTGTCTCCCTCACCAGAGGGACACATCCACTGTCATGGCTGCACCACAGTCAAGCACCAGCTCTGCCTGTGGCAGGACTTAGGGCAAGCATATGAAGCATCTTCAAGTTTCTCTTGACCCTCCCAACAAGTTGAACCAAAGCATCATATTATTTCATCTTCCTTTTTTCCATTTCTGAGAATGACTAAAATACATTGCAAGTTTCTATTAATCTGGAAGAGAATTAAGAGCACTCACTGAACACAAAGAGAGAAGATGTAAACACCTATTTTGTTTGAAGACTGTATGACCTAAGGACAGTTAAAAAGAGTAATCAAAATCAGTATATGTCAATGTACAGAACATTGACATAAGATTTTTTTAATATCTGGTTTGCTCCCCCTCATCTTTTGGTTAGCGTTGCAATCAAGTAATCAGAACACTGAATCTTCCTGTCTTCATTTCAAAGTATTAAGCTTCTTAGAAGCAGCTGTTCCACTTCCTTCCTAGAAAAATACTTCTGGGTTTTATTCTAGTTATTTTTTTAGCCTGAGATTTTTTTTTTTCAAGCTACAGATGACTCACTACCTATAAAACTGCCATTGTACTGGCATAAAGCTGAAAATCAAGGGAGTTCCTCTTACTGTCTACAGGAAAGGAAAACACAAAGGTAAACCCATTCAATTTCATCTCACTATGAGAACATTCAGAAAAATATTACCTAAGCACTTCTTGAACCTGGCATTCTTAGCTCAAGAGACAGATGCTTGATGTGACATTGCTACAGTGAGAATGTGTGCTTAACATCCTTTGCAAGCCATACAATTACAAGAAGTAAAATTTAGAACAAAGTTACAAGGAAAATTAAAAACTGAAACTTGCACTGAGACCTGTTTGCTCTTATTGTCTGTAAATAATCCAGACAGGTCTCTGATCTCTCAAGTGAGAAAAAACAATCTGTGGCCAGGATTTCAGTGCTGCTTTCTGACAGACTGGCAGAGGAGGAGAGAAAGCAACAGATGGAGCCTGTGACTTGGGGAGATTTAAGCTTCTTATTTGCAAGCAGGATTACAGATTGAGAGAGGCCACGCTTCTCTTCTTCCCTCCTAGATAGTCTAGAATACAAACAGTATTTCAAAGCTTTAAAAGCCCTGTGGTTTTTCTGAAGGGTACATATGCAGTGATTATGACAGGGGAATATTGTACAGCTGAAAAGTAGTTGCATTCTACACTTCATACTGAAAAACTATTAAACACCCCCCCCATCTGCAAACAATGCCCCAAAGGTAGGAATTCTCTATTGAATTCAGTGTTGTGAACAGGTTGACTGCTGGCACCCTTTCTCTGACCTGGCATTTGGAATTTTGGTACCCACCTAAGTCAGGTTAATTTCTGGGTAGCAGCTGCTTACGTGTGTGACACATGGGATTCCCTCATGGACCCACCCTGGCCAAGATGAAGCCCTGTTTTTTTCAGAAGAAGGCAAACAGTGAGAACTAAGCAAGATAACTGAATATCCTGCTACTTGACTGCAACACTGAACCAAAACCTCCTCTCCTCTTTTTGACAAAGTAATTTCCTTCTGTGTCTTCTAAACTTCCATGCTCCCTTCAAAACCTGGAGAGTCAAGAAACCTATGAACAGTAAGTTTAAGGCGGGATGGGCAGCATGTGCTTGCTTGTTTGCACAGATCCCTGGAAAGCCAACAGACCACCAGATGTTCATTGGTAGGAGACTAAAACCTGTTTTTCCAGAGCAGGATAGAACAGTGGTGCATTATAATACAATGCTAGTAACATGTTTAGGCTTTCACTTGGATCCCTAAGTTGCTGTGTAAGAAATAAGCAATGCAAACCCTGCAGGTCATGAAGTGATGGATGGATATATTTTACAGCCATGAGAGTGGGAAGAGAAAAAGGCTCTGTTCAATTAGACTGACCTAATTTCACATCTGGAAGTGCCATCCTTTTCAGACTGTCTTCCTTCAGAGAATGATCCTGCATTGCCAAGGCCATGCTCTCTAGTTGAATCTCTCAATTGAATTAGCAGTTTCAAAGCTGATTTCAGTACAGGCAGTTCCATAACTGTGTGTGAAATCTTCCAAATTAATTTAAAATACCCATCTCTCATCAGTCAAGAAACCAGTTAAACCAATGAAACTGTGATGATCCATCAAGACTTATTCAAAAAGTTATTTTTTGAGTTCTGAGAAACTTTACATCTTCTCTGTCACTACTTGAAAATACGGGTTGCAACTAGAAACAGCAATCCAAGAAACTTGGTCTAAATCATGCAAAATAAATAAAGAATATCCCATCAGCTTTCTTTTATCCATGGGAGAGAGCAGCCACAGAGTGTTGAGAGATAATTCACTGCATAAGTAAAAAGCGGTGATGGTAACTGAATGTTCCAACTCTCACTTCCATGCTGCCACCACAAAACCAACCTCAAACCACAGTGTGTGATGACAAATGACCTACTGCAGTTAATTTCCCTGCTTTCAGAGCTTCCTCATTACTATTCCAAAAAGCTAAAATAGGGCTGGACTCGTAATTAGCAGTATTCTCTCTTGCCTTGCATGTACACAAAATGTAATTGATTACTTGCAGGACAGCCATGGAGAGCTATTCCAGTGCTTACACACCCACAACCCAAAGGTACTTTCATCTTCAGTTCTTATGGCTGTTATGTTTCCTTTCTCCTGTGTGTACTGCTCAATTCCATTTTCCTAAGCCTGACTTCTCTTCTAGCCATCTCAGCACTTTCCTCCACTTAAGTTCAGACTTATGTAGAGGACTGTTCTTTCTCCCTTCTGACAGGCCTTTCCTCCTCTTTTATAAAGTTACTGGTTCCCACATTTTTATTGTTCCCTCCTTTCCTCAACAGCTCTCTCTTCCTACTCCAGGAAGGCACGTGAGTTGGTATTACAAGGTGTTTGACCAAATTAGAACATAAAATGTGGTCTGCAATTCAGTAAGACTGGGATTCAGGTTCCAGGATACGTTGGCTCCAGTTATATTCCTGGGAATAAGCTCTGTTGTCTGCTGTAGGTCTCCACTCCATGGCCTTTAAACAGAGCCAAGATGCTTGGTTATGTAAGCTTGTAGCTTACATGCTTATCCATGGGCACCTACATTTACTTGCATTAAAATACAACCTGAGTATCTTAAACAGTATCTATGAGAGATTTCTCACAACACAAGTGGGAAATAATCCCTAAATGCATTTAATTCCATAGCAGGGGTTTCATAGAGATCAGGTCTTGGCCTACAGTTTTCGAACACCAAAATATTTTAGGAATTCTAGGAATAGTTCTAGGAAGCACAGAACTAAATAATTATAAGCTGGCAAATAAGCCAGATAGTATGAACTCTCACCTCTGCAAAAGATTTGGCAATTAGATGGCTTTCTATACTAAAAATGATACTGTAAAAACAAATTAATTTCCAGATATTCTAGGGCCCATACGCTACACAGACTAGACTGCAGTTTTTCCAGCTCTAGAATGGATGAAGAACTCATTTCACTCCTGAAACACTTTTTGTTGTATTCCCCTCTTCAAAACCCTTCAGTACAGCAACAATTGCCTTCACCTGCTTCTGTAATTCCCTTTAGAGTCTCTTTCTAGCCCTATTCCCTCTTGGCATATGCCCTGCCTACTCTGGGAACGGCTTTGCTGAACTGAATTTTCTATTAGTTCTTGCTGCAGCACAATTGTCTGCAAACTTCTCTTCTGCCTATACCCCCATTAGGAAGCTTCACAAGTACTCTCATCTGATCTTCATGGCCACACAGCAGGTTGAAGAGAAGAACACTTTGCACGTTGGCAAATTATCTATAAACACCCAGCCTTCTAGCATGCTTGCTTGCAGCATGACTCAAACCACAGAGCTCTTACACAGCAAGAAAACAGCCTTAAGGACAGGATTTGTATCTGACAGACATCAGCATTTTCTTAGGCTTTAATTTCCTCAGAACTTCTTTTTTGAACACAGCAAGTAAAACAAGCCTCAACATCAAAAAGAGTTTAGCACACAGGACTAATTTGATTTGTGTTTGTTGTAGCATTAGCAGCGATAATGACAGTTAACAGCCACACCACTCTCTCAAGTCTCTTTGATAAACTAATCCTTTACCTCTTTATGTCCTTTATTTTATTAATGCTTCTTCTGTTCTTAAAACTTCTTGGGAAAAGAGGATGCTTGAATCAGGAGATGCTAGAAGAGTGCTGATTGTTTGATGACAGCAGCCATCCTAAAGAATGTTTATACTTTTCCATGTCAGATGGGCAACCAAATTATTATTTCACCATAAACATTGAGTATGCACTTTCAAGAAATACCTTAATTCTAGGGATACGTTTGTACTACTTATAGAAGTATTAAACTTAAATATTAATATTTTCGCAAGGACAAACTGAAAATGAGCCAATGCTGAAAAGTCTTCTCTGTGTACCTTGTCACATTCAGCCCACAGGAACTTGGATACTAATTCAGTTACCTGCAACATTAAATGCGTTGCAACTACCAAAAGTGACATTCACTAGAGGGCCAACAAAAGCTAAAAAATTTAACTATTCTGACCACAAATATCATACTCTCCAAGTACAGACCAGTGTTCCTCAGGAGTCAGGTGATGTTAAACACCCAAGACATGGACAGTGGGATTGAAGGCACCCTCAGCAAGTTTGCTGATAACATCAGGTGCAGTGGACCCGCTGGGGGGAAAGGAATGCCACCCAGAGGGACTGTAGTAGCCTTCAGGGGTAGGTCTTTACAAACTTCAAAGTTCAACGAGGCGCAGTGCAAGGTCCTGCATGTGTGTCAGGGCACTCTCTCTAATTTTGTAACCTTCCTGTTCATAGATCCAATATGTTTTCCTATACAAAATATCCCTGTTTCTCTGTTGTCTCCCCATTTCCATTTTTGCACATGCAGGGCTATGCCATGGTACAAGTTCAATGCTGACTCCTCTTTTCTGCCCTAGGCTAAGCACCCTGCTGAATGTACAAAGCTCATTTCATCCTTCCTCTACCTGAACAATACAAAAGTTAATACAGTAGCAAAAACACCAAGCAAACAAACAAAAAAAACCAACCCAAAAAAGCTGGTGATTTCTAACACTTGGATTCCCATCAATTCCTGCCTGATTTGATAAGAACCTTTTCAGCAACTGCCGTCACTGAATGCAACTCTAGATCATCAATGCTTACTGCAAAGATTCTACACTACTCCCTCTCTTGTCAGATATTATTATCCATCTTCCTTGGGGCTAAAATTTCCATCTAACAGTATCTGTAGCCTGAAAGGATTGTTTTTGGTCTCTGCCTTCTCCTTCACTTGCCTGAAGGGAAGAAGCTAAAGTCCTGTATGCCCATAATTAGATGTATTTCTACTCTTCAAATATTACAGGGGCACTTACTGTATGAGATTTTTCAAAGAAGGGCAGCAACATCAGAATTGTTTAGTCTGACATGCAAAGTATGGGTCCTAAGTACTGAGGTGGATCATCATTTCTTTCAAATATGCTCGGTAGTTTGCTTTAGATAGACCATTCACATCTATATCACAGAAGGTCAGTTGGATAGCCTAACTCCTCTACCCTTCCTAAAAATTACCCTGCAGTCATAAGGTTGGATAACCCAGTTTACTTGCACCTTTTGTGGTCTTATGACTTCATGGCAGTTACAGCTATAAACTTCTACATTCTAATTTACCATTTCAAAACTAGAAATACAAAAGCCACCTTCTGAAATAGAAGAAAACAAACTATGCCAAAGAGGGAACCCTATTACCATTTGACATATGACTGCTCCTCACTTTCAGCAGACATTTTTACAGAGGATCATGGTTTTCATTATCACTATCTTGCCTCAAGAGAAATTTAGATGCTAAAAGAAATTATAGCCTTAACCAAAACTATCAGGCATCAACCACTTGTATCTCTGATAAAATGCTTTTTTCTTTGAAGTGCACCCGGGAAGCTGCCTATAATTGGAAACATTAGAGGAACCACACAGAAGCAAATGCAGCTTGAGTGTCAGACAACCATTTTCATGCAAAATGTACTAAAAGCCTGCAGCTAAGAGCTGAATACTTAGAGGCTTAGCCATTTAGGAAAAAATGGGAGCATATCTGCACCTTTCATCCATCTTTACAATGCATAAATGAATGCCTCTCATCAAAACATTTAGGCCATCTTTCAGTAGACTAACTAACATTTTAATAAAATGACCTCTCTCCCTCAAAAAAAATTCATTTTCCCCCAAAACATGATAGCAGACCATCGCATAACCAAGAATATGTTAGGCTTGGTGTTAACTGCTACGTTCACTGGGAAAAAGCAAGCAAAAGGAAGATTTTATCCAATAGGATATTCAAATTTTTGGAAATAAAACCATTTATCTTTGGTGATCGTAGGAAAGCTCTCCTACAGCCCATGACTGTTTCCAGAGGGTTTTAAAAACTAAATGTTGCATTATAACTGAAGCCAGTTTACCCCCAGTCACCTTTCTACAGAGGTCTTCTCTCTTCAGCTACAGGAGGCATTGCAGGCTCTCATCCTGATGTGGGATCAGGACCACCTGGATCTCTGCTGTAAGCTATCCAGGAGTGTATCAAGGACATCTTCCTGGTCCAGGTATTAGACAAACCAACCAGAGCAGAAACCACAATGTTTTCTTGTCCCCAATATTCAAAGGGGACACTACAAACAGACATTGACTACTTGTCCATGGATTTGAACTGATGTGAGCCATCCTCAGGCAATGCCTTCTCGGCCTACATGAGCTCATCCACTGTGGCCATGTGTGACATGAAACCATTGGAGCAGGTGTTCTCACTCCTGGCACTATTTAATGTAACAAATATACTGCCATAATTTTCAAAGCTTGCTTCAGAAATTTAGATAACAGCTGCAAATCTGAATATGTCTGGGGATTTCTCTCACAAAAAAGGTGCTGAGACAGACTTTTGCTGGCCTTTGCCTCCCCCAGGCAGAACATCATCTGCACCACCAGCAGTGGGGTTAGGTGATTTCCTCCTAAGGAAAGATAGTCTCACCTACCTTCAGGAGTTCACATCCCAAATTTGGATATCATCTCCAGGGCTGAACACATTAGGGATTCCTCCTGTACTAAATGTGACAGGAAAGAAAGCTGGTGCTTGCTGTTACCTCTTCTGAGCAGCACATGTCTGCACTACCCACACTGGGTTGGGTTCTTTCCTTGCATTCTGTCACCACTGCCAGGAGCCCACTTCCAAAATTTGGATACCACCTGAAAAATGATCTCATAAGCATGACAACTAATTTATCTGAATTTTGGAAGTAGGCTCCTGAAACTTATAGCAGTCCTTTTGTTTTGTCAAGGTAAACTCTTATCCCCAGTCTCAGTGGTGAAAATGATAGAGTGCCCAGGGGAGGAAAAGGCCTGCATCAGCTTTCTATCCTAGCACATTTTGTGTGGAAGCAATCCCCCAACATAATCAGTTTTGCAGGTGATATGTCATCATTGAGATGACCACAACACTCAAGAGTGCTTCATCAAAGACTTCAGAAGGCTTCAAGTATCAGCACCTTGTTATGTAGAAGTCTTTCATACCTTTTTCTCTGTAGTCTCCCAAGGGCAGCTCACACGACTCTGGCTTTTTCTCTCCTTCTCTCTTCCTTCTGCAGTTCCAATTTGCTGCCACAGCCACCTAACCCTGTCTGTCCCTCACACAACCTCCTATCCCTTCCTGCTCACAGCATATCCAGCAGACACCAAAGAGTTCCCTACCACCTCACTCACTCTTTAATACGTGCAGAGCGGTGAGGGCAAGGCTGTTCCCACTCTTAGGTAATTAACACAGATGCAATATATTGGAGGAAAGACTGCCTTTAGCAATATCTCTGTGTCCCCACAGTGATATCCCAGTTTGGCCCTAGTGGAGCATTCAGTGTTGGATCTTGGGTTTGCAAGAGTCAAATATGTTATGGTGTGTAGATATGAGCAGGAAAGTGCATAGCACCAGTTTTTGTGATGCAGTTCAAGGGGTGTGACCTAAACAGGGAGCCTTCAACAGATTTCTCACCAGGCACGTGAGTGAGATGCAAATTAAGGGTTGTAAATAAAAGGTCAAAGTCAGCAAAAGCCTTTTGTCCTGGCCCATTTTGTTTGTCAGTAAGGTCTAGAGGTTTTTCAACCTTGGACCTGCACTTTGAATTGAATAGAGAGCAAATGGTACATTTAATTCTTTTGCAAGTACACAGCGTCATCTGGTGGAGCTGAACAGGGACAGTGGGAAGGTTAAATAAACCAGCGTGTTTTTGTGTTTGTTTGTTTGTTTGTCCTGGTACCTCAGAATAGTAGCAGTTGGTTGAGGGGTTCAGTTTAGGATCTTGACACTGGGAGAGTGAAAGGATGTGATCCTACACATACCTGACAAGGAAAGTGGATAGTCTCAGTGTTGGTGGTACAGTTTACATCCAAAAGTGAATAGGTTGTGCTGGTCTTTACCTCTCCTTGCCAACCTGTTATCTGAACATCATTGAAATTTTTCTTTGGGCAGGTGCTGTTGCTTCTTGTTACATAACTTGCCAAAAATCCCCCACACTGTAGTCCTCTTTAACTGTTTCCCTACTGGTTCCAGCTACATGTATCATCCTGTGCACACATCTTTACATTCTTATACCCTTTTTTGCTAGTTAGTCTCTAAGCTCTGTTCGGCAGCTTCAGGGGAACTGAAAATTTCTATTCTCTCTGTTATTCATCAGGGGATAAAGGACAGGAAATGTAAGGGAAAAAGAGTGGGAAAGGTGAAGAAATTGGCTGCTCATGCAGAAATTAATTTCAAACTTATTAACACCTTTGTGCAACAAACGAGAGATAGTCCTGCATTTTGAGAAAATATCTGGCAGAATCAGTCCCAGAAAAGAGACTTTCAGGGTCTGAAAGGTCACAGTCCTGAAAGAAAGGCAACTTCAGTATTTCCAAGAATTGCCTTCTGTTTTACAGGCACAACTTTCCCCACAGGGATTCTGTATTAACATCATAAAAAATTCAGCTTCTGAATTTTTTCAGAAGGATCACAAAGGCCTGTAGGAGNTAGGTTGTGCTGGTCTTTACCTCTCCTTGCCAACCTGTTATCTGAACATCCCTGAACTTTTTCTTTGGGCAGGTGCTGTTGCTTCTTGTTACATAACTTGCCAAAAATCCCCCACACTGTAGTCCTCTTTAACTGTTTCCCTACTGGTTCCAGCTACATGTATCATCCTGTGCACACATCTTTACATTCTTATACCCTTTTTTGCTAGTTAGTCTCTAAGCTCTGTTCGGCAGCTTCAGGAGAACTGAAAATTTCTATTCTCTCTGTTATTCATCAGGGGATAAAGGACAGGAAATGTAAGGGAAAAAGAGTGGGAAAGGTGAAGAAATTGGCTGCTCATGCAGAAATTAATTGCAAACTTATTAACACCTTTGTGCAACAAACGAGAGATAGTCCTGCATTTTGAGAAAATATCTGGCAGAATCAGTCCCAGAAAAGAGACTTTCAGGGTCTGAAAGGTCACAGTCCTGAAAGAAAGGCAACTTCAGTATTTCCAAGAATTGCCTTCTGTTTTACAGGCACAACTTTCCCCACAGGGATTCTGTATTAACATCATAAAAAATTCAGCTTCTGAATTTTTTCAGAAGGATCACAAAGGCCTGTAGGAGAACCATGTCTGGAAAGGCTTTCTTCACCCTCTGCAATGAGATGATTTAATTGCAGGACTATCCCCGCACTGTTGGATATGAATAAGCAAAACTGTAGGCCTTGAACTCCTGTTACATTTCAAATTCATGGTGTTGCTCACACTATTTAAGAAATTTGATTTTCTTGATTTAGCAACATGGGTGTAATTTCTGCTGTTTATCTCGATACAAAAGACTGGGATCAGACAACATCATTTTGCAGTGAGAATAAAATGTGTTCCACTCTATGGTTTTAATTCCCTTCCATTCTGTTTTGTTGTATTTAATTCCATTCCAATCTCGTTTCTGGAATGGTGGGGGCAGAGACAATCTCCACTGCCGATGAAGTGGTTTGGATACCTCAGCCAGCTTATTCTGAGCCTCAGACCAATCTATTTTAAAAGCAGGGGAGATGTCAGGGAGTGAGGACAGGATATGTGTCCCTTGCCTGTCTTAAAATGCTCCTGGCTGCAGTGGTGTTCAGCTGCTGAGAAAGCAAAGAGAGGTGAATCTCCACAGGATGGCAGTAAAATCCAGCGTGTTCCTTATACATCTTTGGGGTGAGGATAAAAAGGACTTTAACACACGAACCTGCATTCAGCTCCTGGACTATTTCTAGGACCACAAATTAGTTGTTTACCATCTAAGTGCTTTGGTTTTCTGTCTAAAACCTGCACACGTGTCCATGCGTAGGAATGGCATCTCCCAGGCCAAGCATAGGAGGAGAGGCATAATATCAGCTAAGTAAACCTAATTCCTGTCTACCCACCTGCTTGAATAAACATGCCCCAAAGAACATTCCTCAGTTCTTTCTCAACCCTGAAGCTGTGTAACTCTGTCCTTCCTTTCAGGCATAGTTGCACGGTATGGGAGGAAAGCTGAGGTCTCCTGGCAGAAGCAGCTGGGGTTGGGATAGAGCAGAAAATCAGGCAAGTAAGAGAAACTGCAAAATGGGAAAACAGTAAGCAGGAAAGGAAATATTTTGAAGAAAGTTTATATTAAAAAAAAAAAAAAAGCAAACCCTTGCAAAAGAGCCAAAGACATAAAAGCTGATGTACAGATAACTACAACCCAAGGGAGGGGAGAAGTGAGAAAACAGGAGAGAAACTAGAGGCCTGGGTTGTCTCTGGATATACAGAAATCTCATTTATTTGTTGGAGAATGGGGCTTTGCCTTGAGCTGATCGATCACTCACTTGCCAGCCGAAGAACAGACAGGTGAGTTCACTGACAGGTTTGATTGTCCAGATTCCCTGCAATTCACATCACAGAGTACTGACAGAGGAGGGACCAGGTTTCAAAGTAGTCAAAAAACTCCACTGAGCAGTGGTGGGTGGGCTCCACTTCCTGAACAGGAGGTGATTGTTAGCAGGTCATTTATGCAATTTCTCTGTCCATCCTGACATACCTGGTCTCTGGCCCATCATTTATGTCTTGTTTTATCTGAGCAAATGGCAAAGTTTCTGGGTCAGGGACTATAATTTTATACATATGTATACACAGAGTTCTGGTTCTAATTTGAGAGCACCACATATTTACTTTAAAAGTTTATGTGATAGATATGTCAAGGGTGTGAGAGGACTGCAGGGAGACAACAGAGGCATTTGGAGTCAGCATGTGGGTGTGCAGGAGGCACTAAGGGTCTTGAGAGTGTTGCCATTCCTGAAACTTGCCTCCCTCTCCTGGCAAAATGAGGCCCCATGATACTCAACTGCAAATCTCACCTGGATTTAGCATCCTTGTCTGCACCATTACTGCTACCTGCAGCTGGTAGAGCAAAACATTCCTGTCTTCATTCTTACCAGCCTCCACACTATAATCCTTTTATTTCCATTTCTTACACATGCAGGCATATGGAAAGTTTTGCCCAGAACTGCCCAGTAGCCAAAGCTTTTTTTTGCATTATAGATAGAAAAAAAAAAAAAAATCCTGATATATATATTTTTGGCTGGATTGCTGTACCTAACATTGTTCTGGGATTTTCAGTAGCAGCAAGTAAATTCTTGATGGGCTGTTCCAGTGATTATAATCCTAACAAATGAGAAGTTTAACTGCAGTAAATGGCAGTACTCTAAACTGTTGGTGTGACAATTTAACCATTTAGTCCAGCAAGATTACAGTGTCTGCTCTTGAATGTCTAAGTGTTTGAGTGATATAGACAAATGTCCTGCAGTTCAGAGAGCACCCAAAAATGTTAAAAAACTGTAATGGATTGCCCTCCTTGAAGACAGATAAAAGATATATTATGTATGTGTCAGCTGAGGGAAAGGAAACATTCTCTCACGTATCTGAAGGAAGAGCATAAACTTGAAATACAAATTATTTAGGGGGCTCCGGGGAATAAGAATAATAATGAGGTATACAAATACATATATATATATGTATAAAACTCAAGAGTAGGATAGGGATGAGGGAATAGGAGAGAAATAGGAGAAATTTGGTCTGTAGGAGAGAGTAGAACTGTTCAGTACTTTTGTGCAGGCTGGGTCCTGAATAAGTCTGAAGTTTAGACAGCAAGGTTGCAAAGCAGGGAGCTGCAAAGAATTTGAGTCAGCACAATCTTAAGAAACCTCAGCACTCCACCTAGGGGGAATGTGAGGTGCTTTTAGGGACTTTGCTGAGTGCCAGCCTGTCTAACAGGAGACCTCATCTGGAGTCACAGACCTGCAGCCAGTTCTGTTCATATCCTGGGCTGCACGGCTATCAGCTGTCACAGTGCCTGGATGTGACCCTGGGGAAATGTTCCAAGGAGCTGCTCCTGAATTGCTCTAACCTAGGAGATCAAGCAGGTGATGTTCAACAGCTATTTGAGACTTTACATCTGTGCACATTTGTCTATGAATGTAGCTGTTCTCACAGACATCAAGAAAAGTTTAAGCTGTGGCTCATTTTGTAACTGAGCTGGTTGTCCATGGATTGCTTGCTTTGATTATTAGTTACTTGTAAAGTGTGGTTTGCCTAACTCAATTGTTTTATCCCCTCGCTATCACTTGTTTTATCTACTTCTTGATTTGCTAATAACCTTTCTGAATAAGAAAGTTAATGATTAGCAGCTAATATATAATTACAGAGTGAATGTTCTGGCAAGTATTTTATGAGAGAATCTGAAGACAACACATGGTTCTACTACAGCACCCTTGCTTCTTGCCTCTATCAGGCATTTAAACTCCCTTTTTTTTTTTTTTTTTTTTTCCCCAGAGACAACCAAGCCATGAATTTCTTGGTTTTGGTTGTAGATGGAAATGCAGTGCATACTAGGAAAGACAATGTGACAGCACTTGCTATGCACTGGGATCTGACATAGTGCTGTTTTCCCACTCAGTTTTTGTTCTGCCAGGGTGGTAGGGGAGAAACAAAATGTTGTAGGATACTGTTGAGGTTGGTCATCTTGTACCATAAGCTAATTACAGGGAATGATGTTTGACACACATGCACATGTTGGCCTCTGGATTACTTATCTCCTATTGGTGTTTGATCAAAGGGTAAAATCACTCCTTGTCGTCTGTCAGAGCTTTTGGAATCTAGCCATAAATTCTTGCACAGAGAGTTTCATTAAAAATTTTTATGCATGCAAGAGCAAGATATGAAGTCAAACACCATGTCAGAAAAACAAAGACCTCATTTAAGAATTTATGGGAAATTTAAAATACTATTTAATTCCTAATGGAACCAGAGGCAATAAGAGAGATTTTAGTAGTCTGTTTTTTGAAGCAAATGCATTTGAGGATCAGAACATTAATGCTGTCTGTTAAAATCCACTTTTTGTAAACAGCATGGAATTAAAGGAATTTTTGTGACATGTCCTTTTGAGGGCATAGGAGAGGTACTACTTGTAGCTGATGCTCATGCAGGAGCTGTTTGGCAGTTGGTGGGTGAGAGCTGCAGAGCAATGCTGCTCTTTGCTGTCTCAAGCTCAGAGGGAGAAATTCCATGTATTGAGTCTGACTTCAGAACTATGCAACCCTGGTTACTCCCACTGATCCACGTTTCCAGACCTGAGAAGGTTTGAAAACCCAGTTCCAAGGCAGGCAGGAGAGTAGGTCAGTGGGAAAAGCATGGTACTTTAAAATGCTAGAGGATGGCATCCAACCAATTGATGGCTTCACTCTTGACATTATTCCTATTACAAGAGAGGGATGGGGGAATGAATTTCTGATAAACTTTGGAATTAATTGAATAATTAAGTGTAGCATTCATGTGATGAAAGAACAGTTCCCCCATTCCCCTGAATGAATATAATGCATGCATGGATTTTTTTTTACACATCTTTTATCATTCAGAACAACTGCAGTCAAAAGGTGATGTGTAAACAATTTAAATTTAAAAAAACCCGCTAAACTTAAAAGAGAATTTTTTTTAGGAGGATACAAAATTGCAAATATTTCTTAGGATTCACAAAGCAGATTTTGCTCTTTGGTATAGCATGAACTTAGCCAATATGTCCTTCCATGGAAGAGTTAAATACCGCATTTTTAACTGTAATATATAAAAATTGTAACAAGTGCAGAAAAAGTATTTGAAAATGGATTTTATTTACATAACTTACACTGCTTAAAATACTCCTTTAATATGTATTGTCATAAGTAGTACATTGGTTCAAAGTGAAAAAATGGGAGTAAACAGTCACCTTTGTGCAGATCATCCTCTTCCCATTGTTGTTCCTGCATCTCCAGGAGGATACAGGTTCACTGTCTAGGACACGACTTCTGAAAAGCAATAATTAAATCCCACGCAAACTCTTCCACCAGACTCTGGTCATCACCTCTTTAGGATGGGAAATCAGTGCACTGCTCCCAGAGTGTGGTTGCTTGTAAACATCTTTATATAGAATTTGGAAAGTCCGGGTTTGGGAGTTTTCTTAACGCGACCATCAAATAAATATGTCAGCAGTGAATGAAGATGCCCAAACCCAACTTTTCTTCTTCTATATACAAAGCATATTCCTTTAGAGTAGGACACACAATTTGTCTTGGAGAGGAAACCTAAACCCTGGTCTTACCTCTGCAAAATCTTCATGCTTTTTAATCAGAGAATCAGAGAATAATTTGGGTTAAAAGAGACCTTAAAGCTGGTCTAGTTTCAATTCCTCTGCAATGGGCAGGGACACCTTCCACTAGACCATACTGCTCAGAGCTCCATCCAATCCTGCCTTGAACCCTTCCAGGGATGGGGTGCCAACAACTCTCTGCAGCCTGTTCCAGTGCCTCACCACTCTCATGATACAGAATTTCTGCTTAATATCCAATCTAATTAGTATAGCTTAAAGACATTAAGAATAGAAAAATTAATAGAAAAGAACAGTGTAAGTTTTCTTTATAGAGTAAACTTAAAAATAGCCAGGAGTGTACATGTATATCAGATTGATTCTGTGACAGAAAAATTATCATGGTATGCAGACACTTCAAAATCAAAACCTTTAACGAAGATTTTAGTGTTTTGTGACATTGCTTTGAGAGCAGAGCTGAAGAAGAAGGGAAATTTCCAACCCATAAAAATAGTCTCTTTTAAAAGACACTCAAATCATTAAAAAATTCTGAAATGCCATGCTTTGTGTTCTTTCACTATCCTCCTCCCTTTCCCAAACAGTCCTAACTGTGGTAACACAGTCTCTTGGGATGCAGTCCTGCTGGAAATTGTTTGAGGCACCTGGTCCAGAGGAATGCAAGGACATTGTGTAGGCTTGTTTCCACAAATGTTCTTTAATGTCAGCACAAATTTACACTTCAGTGCTCTGTGTTGGGCAGTGTTCAGAGGAAAAAAAAAACCCTCTGCAATCCAATATTAGAGCTTCTTCCAGACTGCAGCTCCAGGAGCTGTAGTTACATGCTGGAGAACAGATGTTCTTCCTCAGTTCTTGGACTTCTTGCATTGTGACATTCGTAACTCATGGTCTAGTGAAGTAATATGTTTTGGAGTGATGCTATAAAAAAATTCAGCAGCAAACCAGGAGTTGTGGTGGTACGTGTTTATTACCCAAAGCTAATCCCTGGTGCCTGCTCTTGTAGACCCCAGCTTTGGACCTAAACTGTTTTTCAAAAGGAATAAAATTTTTCATATGCAGTTCTAGTAAGCATGTGTTTGTATTCACATCAAAAATGCACATGTATTGCTGGCTTGTGTTACTGATATATTATGCTTTGTTTATTGATGCCATATTGATGCCAAAACAGTCACTGTCAAATTGGATAATGCTCTGATAATTTATTCTGTTTTTATAAATGATCTGGATTCAGGAATAGAATGCACACTGCATGAGTTTGCTGGTGATATTAAACTAGGAGGAGCCGTGGACACCCTTAAGGGCAGTCTAGATAGACTGCAGAGCTGGTCAGTCACCACTGTAAGGAATTTAACAAGACCAAGTGCTGGATTCTCCTATGGGATGGGGTAATGCTGGTTATATGTACAAAGTGGGGGATGAGAGGCTGGAGAGCAGCCCAGCAGAAAGAGATCTGGGAGTCTGGGTTGATGACGATGAATAAAAAGTGTGTCCTGGCAGCAGATTCTATCTAGGCACTGAGGTTTGTTGAGAGGAATATGGTCTCACTTTGAGACGAGTGTATAAAACATGCAGGTTCTGTACACAGGGCCCTTTGGCCCCATTGGTGAGAGCAAATTATTGTAAACTGTTTCTTCTAGATGTTGGTCAGACTTAGATTAAATGCTTAATCTCTACACAGCTGCAGTTTGCTGAGGTGAAAGCTGCCCTTGGCTAGCGTTTCTCACAAGCATAAAGTGGCAGATCAACATCACCAATTCCATTAGAACTATTTATTTAATTCCCTGAAATTTTTGTGTTGCTAAGTCAACATTTCTCCATTTTGAAGGCCAGTTGCAATTTATGTATCGTTGCTAAGTAGGTACTTGAAATGAACTAAAAGCAGCAGTAAGAGCTCAAATTGCTGTTCTGTTCCACTCTATCTCTCTGGATTAGACTTTGCAAACACCTGACTAAATTATCTACCAGGATGTGTCCAGTTCAAAGTGATTTTTTATTGTGATGATTTCTGTTCCATCAAGGCATGAAAAATGAAGCTCAGGGCTCTTTTTGTGTGGCGTTCTGTAGACAAGGTCAGCTCATTTGGTAAAGCAAAGTGGAAATATGACTCATCAAATACAAAGCAAAGCCTCAAAGTTTGTGGTTTCCAGAGGCAGCCTCACAGAGACAGTCATATGTAAGGGATCAGTCAAAGGTAGATAGATAGATAGATAGATAGATAGATAGATAGATAGATAGATAGATAGATAGATAGATAGATAGATAGATAGATAGATTTGAGAGTTTAACCCATGGAGGTATGCAGATATGCTGAACAATGAGTTCAGCAGCCCACCAACTATCTTTTTCATCTGCTTGTTCTTTCAGGTAATCAACAAATGCCATCTCTGTGGAAGAGCAGATGCCTGATGCTTCAGAGAACCATGTATACACCATTTAAATTTTTTTTTAGATCGTCTTTTTTGTTTGTTTGTTCTCTTTGTGAACAAGGCAGGGACAGCTCTCCTGTTAGCAGCAGCTACTATGAGCTAGGGCAATATAGAAGACATATCTTTTTTAAAATTACCCAGCCCAGATGCTTCCTCACTATCTGAAGCATCCATGTTTAGAAATCAGTGCACTATCCAAACTCATTTATTCCATCCTTCTAATCTTACTTGCATAAATGGATTATCTAGATCATATTTTTGAGGTACTAAACTGTGTTAAAAATTTTATAGGTAATTATCACTTTATCGACTCTGTCTGTTTACTAGAATATTTTTGTAGACTCTTAATAACCTTGAAGACACTACAACATAGTAAAAAATATTACAGTGGCTTACCTATAACGACCTTTATTGAGACAAGCTGAATATTTTACAGGGTAAATTTGGGACCAGTATTTCAACGACAGTGCAAACTTTATCTGTTTGCCTTTCCTGAACAAGTTGGGAATTAGTTCACTGCCTCAGACATCCTGCAGCTATTTCTCTTCTCTCATTACTGCAGAACTCCGAACAGAAATCTTCTGATCAACAGGAAGGGGAGAGAATTCAGTTTAGTGCTGAATTAATCAGCACTAAACCAGCAAAATGTGTGTAAGATTTAACAACCAATTGAGGGGAAGCCACATTTCTATCATTGAAGAAAGTGAAATGCAGCAGTAGCAGAGTTAGACTTTATTAGGTCTTTCTGGGGACAGAGTTTAATAATAGCTGGTAAAATGACAGAGTTGATATCATACTATATCGTCTGAAAGTACAGAGACAAGGTTTATTTTCCAGTCATTTCTTTGCACGCTGACAAGTGATCTCTGGTTACATTGCTCATTAGTTCTTTCAAACATGCTTCAAACTACATTTAAAAGAGGATGAGAGACACAGAGAAGTGGGCAAAAGCTAGCAAAAAAAAGCGGTGTCTGACTCATCTATCTACATATGAAGTCCTGCACAGTGTCATGGAGGTTTCTAAAATGGAGACAAGTGATATATATTCAAATGTTATTTATTTTGTAAATCGGTATAAACAGGTAAAACCAATTAAAGCTCTGTCACCATTAAAATCACAGAATTTGGTACACTAGAATGTACTAAAAAATACAGTCAAGAGGGCATGGGTCTTCATGCTATTTGTGGTTAAATGGCTGCCATTTGGCAAAAATGCTCTACTTCTGAGCTATTTGCCCTATCTCCTTATTTCAGGAACACTCCCAAACTTTGGCATCTCTTTTTTTTTAGTTTTTATTCCCTGTGTCTGCGTTGGAAAATGGCACCTAAACAGCTTGGGTAGGACTAATGTTTGAAGATGCTCATCCAGCCCTTCCAGTCAGCCTTAGTGATGAGCAATAAAACCCATAAAGCCCATGGGGCAGCTGGGCAGTCCTGGGCATCCTGATGGAGCTTTGTCTCTGACTCCTTCATGTCTTGTCTGACTTGTTCCCAGATGGGCATCCAGAACCCTAAGTGGGCCACAGCCCCCTTCCCACCCCTGCAGCTTCTCAAGTGCTTGAGGAGTGTTATTGCTTTGCCCTTAAGCGAGGTCACATTAGAGAAAATAATGGTAGCAATGGATAACAGAACAGACAGTTCAGGTAGGGTTAAAGCATTCATTCATTGACATCACTACAGAATTTTTGTGGAACATAACTGGCTTGAAATAATATTATCTTTTAGATTTATTACACTTTTAATTATGTTGTCCTAAACATGCAGCACTGTCAGAGCCTAAACATTGAGCCCTGCAGCTAGACAGGATTGACTTGAAACACAACCAGAAATCATATTTTTACACTCTGGAAATCTGTTTTAACTGGGAAAAAATGTTTTATGATGCTTCAGTTTATCTGGGGAAGTGCGTATAATTATAACTTTTACATTCCTGTCAGCAGCAAGAATAAATTTTTCCTTTTAGTTTTTTTTTTGTTTGGTTGGTGGTTTTTTTTTTT